>JAFEME010000024.1:0-110292 GCA_018831755.1 Niveomyces coronatus | reverse complement strand
GGACCTAAGCTACTAGAACGTTGTCTAGTTAGTGCACTATTAACTAGCAAAGGGGACCTAGAACCTATTAGAGTCACGATTAGGGGAATAGACATTATAGACCCTTACGCTTTAATCGTAAGACTATATAAAGTAGAAGCACACCCTAATCTGCGACTTCGACTCCTTAGCGCATAACACCTAGCACTTAGCACCTAACATCGAGACTACGCTAGGATCTTATAGGCTTTATGCTTATATGATAATTATAGACGACACCTATAGAAGAAATTAGAATATAGGTAGTTTCTAAAGTTTACACTAGAATAGGGATACAGCCTATTCCTAGAAATAGATCTATAACACTAGATAATCTAGAAACGTAATAAGAACGAACTTATACTATAGAAGTCTAAGAATAAATATTATACTAAGGATAATAACGTATATACTATCTAAGCTATAACCTTATAATATAAGGATAGCGGAAATAGTGTTATAGTAAGCAATCCGCTTAGCCTAGATTCGATCGATATAATAGGCAGGCGATCTAGACGCCGCCTACGCTCCTATGCTCTAAAGAAACTAAGTATTTTTTAAATACTATGAGAGGTAAATTAATAGTTAGGAAAAGGCAGCCGTTAGAGCAACTAAGGCCTTTCTCTTAATAGAGATCTAATTAGTCTCTATATACTATAAATATTAGTAGATATAAACATCTTATTATTAATATTACGATAGTAGGAAAAGAAACCTAGGCAATAATAGATAGTAGAGCATAAGGAAACTATATCTTGCTAAATCTTATTAATAGATTTAAATTACACTAGAAGAATAAAGATAAGCCCTACTAACTTATGACTATAGAAGGAGGCGTAGTAAAGTATAGCTAAGGATAAGTAGAAATAGAGGTTGTGTAGCTTCCTATCTATATATAAGGCATAAAACACTATATTATATTAGATATTATAGTGATTTTAAGACATAATATAATATTAGGGATACCTTAGTTATAGGCGAGCAATCCTAGAGTCAACTAGAGAATAGGCTAACTTTAGTAGGATACACTAAGATACGATTATAATAATAAGAGCGGCCTAAAGAAGAGGGCACCTTAATCGAATTATAATAGGCCTCTAAGAATATATATAATCGCTAGAGAGCCTAAAGCTAATACAATAGAGATTCCTAAGGAATACTTAAAGTATAGTAAGCTGTTTAGCGGAGAGCTAGAAATAGGACTACTAGAGCATATACGCTAGGACTATAAGATTAAACTCTAGCCTAGTAAGGAACCTAAGTTCTATAAGACATATCCTTAGAACCCTAAGCAGAAGAAAGCACTTAAGGAGTATCTAAAGGAAAACCTATAAAAGGGATACATTAGACTATCTAAATCACTAGCAGGATACCTAATCCTATAGGTTTAAAAGAAAAACAGAGAATTATAACTATACGTTAATTATTAATAACTAAACGAGATTATAATTAAAAATCAATACTTATTACTACTAATAGTAGAAATTAGGGATAAACTAGGAAAAGCTAGTTAGTTTACCACCCTCGACCTTAAAGGGGCTTATAACCTTATTTGTATTATAAAAGGTCATAAGTAGAAAACCGCTATCTAAACTATAAAAGGACATTATAAATATTTAGTAATGCCCTTTAGACTTATAAATACACTAGCTATGTTTTAAACTATAATTAACAATATCTTATAAAGACAACTAGATAAATTCATTATTATCTACCTTAATAATATCCTTATCTACTCTAACACACTTAAGGAACATAAGAAACATATACATAAGGTACTATAAGTACTATAGGACAATAAGCTATTAGTTAAATTAAAGAAGTATAGATTCTATTAGTAGAAAGTTAAATTTTTAGGATTTAAGATCCAACCTAGAAAAATAAGCATAAGCTAATTAAAGATATAGGCAATTAAAGAATGGCTAACACTAAAGACACTTAAAGAAGTTAGAGGATTTTTAGGATTCGCGAACTTTTACCGACGCTTTATACACAACTATAGCAAAATTATAATACTACTTATAAACCTTATAAAGAAAGATTAAGACTTCTCCTAGACTAATATAGAAGAATAAGCGTTCTAGGAACTTGAGAGCAAAATTTTAGAAGAACTAGTCTTACTTATAGTAGACCTAGATAAACCATTCGAAGTTAAAATAGATACCTTAGACTTTACTCTAGGCGGACAACTAGGATAATAAGATAAAGAAGGACGACTTTATCTAGTCGCCTTCCTCTTAAAGAAACTTTATAGACTAGAATTAAATTATAGTATTTATAATAAAGAACTTATAGCAATTATTAAAGCATTTAAGGAATAGAAACATTACCTTAAAGGAGCAAACCATAAGGTTAAGGTGTTTATAGACTATAAGAACCTAACCTTATTTATAACTATAAAGGATTTAAATAAACGTTAAATTAGATAGTACGAAACCCTTACGGACTATAATTTTGAAATTATATATAGAAAAGGATCTAAAAATAGAAGAGTAGACGCGCTTAGCCGAAGAGAGGATTTAAAATCAGAAGAACTAGTAGATAACGCACTACTATTACGCACTAATAAGGATAGGAACCTTATATTAGGCACCTAAGAGATTAATACAACCTAGCAAGCTACGCTAGATAATACATAGATACGACGAATTGCATTAAGCGTTAAAAGCGATAAATACCTAAACAATTAGGAAACAAACCTATATATTATAAAGAAAGGCGAGGCCTTCTTATATAACGAACAATAGTATGTTCCTAGTACACTTTAGAAACGACTTATTAAAGAGATATATAAACACCTATTATATAGACACTAAGGTGTAGGGAAGACAATTAATAGACTATAAAGATCATATAACTTCCTAGAAAGCAGAAAAATTATATAAATAATAATTAAGGAATATAATATATATAATAAAGTAAAATTAGGATGACATACACTATACGGCGAATTATAACCGATACTACTACCTAAAAGAGCATAGTAAACAATAACTATAGACTTTATTGTTAAACTACTAAAGTCTAAAGAGCTAATAATAGGAGTTAGCTATAATAGTATCCTAATTATTATTGATAAACTTATAAAATATACTTACTATATTCCTTATATAGAATCTAGTAATACTAAGGACTTAGTATATATAGTTTTTAAGATAATTATCGCTTAGCATAGTTTACTAATAAAACTAATATTAGATTATAATAAGTTATTTACGTTAAACTTCTAGAAAAGTCTTATAGAAATTATAAAAATTAAGTAGAATCTATCTATAGCATTTTATCTATAAATAGATAGATAAACGGAAATCTTAAACTAGATACTTAAATAATACCTATAAAGCTATATTAACTATTAATAGAATGATTAGGTAGAATAGCTACCTCTAGTATAATAGGCTTATAATAGCTTAGAAAATAAAAACATAAAAATATCACTATTTAGGGCAAACTATAGATTTAACCCTATAATTAAAACACACATAGTATAAAATGTGTACGTACTAGCAGCTATAGCGTATATAGCAACTATTATAAATATATAAAAATATTTATAAAAAGAATAGATTTTCCTATAGAACCGAATAAAGCATTACGTAGATAAAAAGAGATTATTAGCGCTAATCCTAGAGGAGGGGCATAAAGTATACCTTATCTATAAAAACATTAAAATAAAACGACCTAGCGATAAACTCGACTAGAAGAAAATAGGACTATTTATTATTAAATAAAAACTATTAAACACTAACTATAAACTATTATTACTAGAAGGGATAAAAATACATCCTATATTCTATATTTTATTACTAGAGAAAGCACTAGATAGTGCTACGATCGCTATAAAAATTATAGTAGAAAATATAAATAAGTATAAAGTAGAAAGGATCCTTAAGGCATAAGGAAACATTAAAAATCATTATTATCTTATTAAATAAAAAGGGTACCTAAACTTAGAAAACACATAGGAACTAATTAGAAACCTTCAAAACTGCCTAATAATAATTAAGCAGTTCTACTAAATAAAATCTATCCCTAGTCTACTACGCTAAAGGCCCCGGCCTCCTAAACATTCGCCACTGCTTTAGATTTAAGGATAAGCAAATTAGAGTTAGAATAATCCTTTAAACCATCCTCCTAATCTAACTCCGCTATACTATGTTTAAAAAGCTCCTTTTCCTTAGAATAAAGGAGCTCCTTTTATTTATAAAGATAAGTAAGATGACTTAAAGCTTCTACAGCATTACGATAGGCCTAAAGAGCCTTTTCCTAAGCCTCGGCTAAAGCACTCTTAGCCTAACGCTCCTAGGTTTCGACCCTATCTAGAGCAGCAGAGGCGCGCTCTAAAGAAGAACTAATGAATACACTATTATAAGGGCGGCCTTAAGGGCGCACTTATAACAACGACTAGTAGATTTACTAACTATAGTATAGTAAATACGTTTATAGTAATATAGCGTATAAGGCATAATCTTATTAAGAGAATTAGTACTATAAAGTTTAATATACTAAGTAAGATAAAGGCGCTCTAAAGTTATATTACGACTAGAAGAAGTACGACTACGCGGTTTCTATACGCGCCTAGATATACTATTAGAAAGAATAATATAGAAAAGAGAAATTAAAAGCAGGACCTATAAAGAATAATAAGGTCTTAAGGATAAGACTAATAGAAGAGGAGTATTATATTATAAACAATAGAAGGCAGCGTCACTAAGCGGCCTAAGGAAGCGGCTAAGTAAATAATAGGCAGCAACGCGACCTAAGGGTCACGTGACGCGCTTATAGGGATCACGCGTAAGCATAGTAAGCGCCGCTTACTATAATTACTAGTAAGTAAGGTGATCCTAAATTATAGTAGAGAGATAGATAAGTATATAAAGGATAGAGATTCTAGTAGCTAGGCAGTCTAGATCTCTATTAATTAATCTAAGTAATAGTTTTACTATTAGGAATAACTTCCTAACGGTAATTACTACGTGCTATGATAAACTGACTTATCTAGTATTAAGCCTACTTATATTTGCCTAACTCACTTCCTAAGAAACAGACCCTTCTATGACTTAGAATAAGCCACCGTTATATATAGATATAAGAAGGAAGAATGCTTAATGATTATTGCTATAGTAAGGGGAAATAGCTGTTCTTTATATATTTAAGTAGCTAATCCACTTTTCCTTGCTTTTTACATTATATAGCCTATTATGTATAAGCTAGGGAGGCTAGGGAGGCCTATGCGGCTTCCCTATACACACTACCTTAACACTCTATAATAACTTAGGAACCGCTAGTCTAAATTAGATAATTTATATACTATTAGATAGCTTAGAATTAGAGCATTCTAATAATACTAAGATCGGGTTATATACTTAAGAAATAAGTTATAAAGGCTTAGTTAAAGACTAAGACTATTTTTATATTATAATATAATTGCTTCCTTTATAGCCCCTATTGAAGAGTATCGGTTTATACTATTATATAGCTATAACCTATCTCTTTAGAGCTTACCTAGGATAAAATAGCTTATAGCTTAAAAACCTAGTATATATAGCGACTTAAGCTATTTTAGCTATAAAGTCGTTTATAGGGAAAACGCTATTTTTAAGTAAAAACCTGTTTTCTTAGGGAAATAGCTGTTTTTTACTAGTAAAAACCCTATAGAGAGAATAAAACTTTTATAGTTATAAATTCTTCTATGTTTATAGTAGATAAATATGCCTTTTTAGCTAAAACCTTTATAATAGTTATACTAGGTAAAAAGCCTATTTTTTAGGCTAGAAAAATCCTAGTTATTATAGGAAAAATACTCTTAAAGGCATTAAAGAGTTATAAACCTATTATGATTCTTTAGGTATAGGGACCTCGCCTAGTAAGAGGCTAGGTAAGAGTATATTATATTTAACTTAGCCTAGAGGCTTAGTATAAATATTAGCATAGTTATCTTTACTTTTAACGTAAAAAAGCCTAATTAAACTATCTTTTACACAGCTTTATGTATAGTAGTAGGCTAGGTCTATATGTTTAGACCTTTTATAAAATTCCTAATTTTCTGCTAATTTAATAGCTGCCTTATTATCTATAAGTATAGGAGGAGTTATATTAGGAGTAGTTACTCCTAGGCCTTTAGTTATAAACCTAAATAGGTTTTATAAATAGATAGCTTCTTTAGTGCCCTCTCTTAGGGCTATATACTCGGCTTCACATAAGCTTAAAGCTGTTGATTTTTGCTTTATAGAAGACCAGCTTATTAGGTTATTATAGATATAAAAACCATAGCCTATTATTAATTTTCGATCGTCTAGATCTATAGCCTAACTAGCATTAGTATATCACTTTATAAAGTTATACTTAATAGGGAAATTATAGTTATAGTATAGGACTAAGTTAGGATACTTATTTAAGTATTTCCATATAGTCTCTAGAGCCGAAAAGTAGGACTTATTAGGCTTAGAAGTAAATCGACTATAGGTTATAATAGCATAAGTTATATCTAGTCTTATTTTTAAGGCTAGGTATAATAGAGAGCCGATTTCTTATTAATACCTTAGTATATCCTCTTTAGAAGCCTCTATAGATGACTTCTTAAGCTTAATACCTACTAATAGTAGAGTATTAGCAGTCCCTATAGCTTATTTATTATATTCCTTTATTTTATTATAAAGGTATTTCTGCTAGGAAATATATAGGATTTTTTCCTTTCTATTTATAGTCATGTTAGTTCCTAGAAAGTCTTTAGCTTCCCCTAGGTCTTAGACTAATATATCTTTATTTAGGGGTATAATGACCTCTTTTTATAGGCTTTCCTCGTTAGGACCTATAAATATTATATCGTCGACATATAGCATTAAGGCTATTTTTAGCCTATTATATATAAATATCCCCTTATCTATAGGTATAGACTTAAACTCTAAGCTTTCTAGCTTATTAGATAGGTATAAATACTATAGTCTAGGGCTTTGTTTTAGACTATATAGTGCCTTTTCTAGCTTAGCTATATAGGTCCCACTTTTTGCTCTATCTAAGGGTATTCCTAACTTTTTAGCTAGTTTTTCTAGTATATAGTCTTTATATCCCCTAGGAAGGCTTATATAGACTTCTAAGTCTATTTTAGCGTATATAAAGGCTAACTTAACGTTGAATTGCCTAATAAACTAGTTATTATACATAGCTAGTATTAATAAAATTCTTATAGATTTAGGTCTAGCCGTAGTAGTAAAGGTATCTTTATAATCTAGGTTATAAACCTATTAAAAACCCCTAACTACCTACCTAGCCTTATATTTAATAAGGTTATTATTATTATCGGTCTTTATTTTATAAACCTAGCGTCCCCCTAGGGATTCTCTATCCCTAGGCTTAGGGACTAGTGTTTAAGTGTCTTATTTATATAGTATATTCTACTTCTTATTATATAGCTAACTTCTACTCGCTAGCTTTTAAGCTATTAATAGCTTTATTATAAGAAGTAGGGTCTAAAGAAGCTATTATAGTTATAGGATTAAGTTCTTTTATATATAGTATAGAGGGGTATTATAGATACTCGTCGTTATTTAGTGGCTTTCTAGGTATTTCCACTATTATGCTCTCTTTAGCCCTAGTAGCCTCTAAGGACTCTCTAGGTATATTATTAGCCTATTTTTCTAGGCTATTATTAGTCTTTTCTAGACTATTATCCCCCCTAGAGCCCTTTAGGCTCCTAGGCATATTGATTATACTATTTTCCTTAGTAGGAATAGTATTAAAGTTAAAGGAATTATTCTTTTTATTAAATTCTAGGAATATATTCTCTAGAATAGTAATATCTTATAAAATCTCTACCTTTCTTTTAGTAGGATTCTATACCTTATAGGCATTAGGTAGATAACCTATTATTATACCTTTAAAGGCTCTTATTTCTAGCTTAGAGCTAGGGTTCTTATTTTTATAATAAATAGTAGAACTAAATGTTTTTATTCTATTTAGCGTTTCTTTACTAATAGATATATTTTCTTTTATTTCTAAAGGAGCTTTATTTTCCTTTAAAGAGGAATATAGTGTTATATTATATAAATAAACAGCTATTTCTAGCGTTTCTCCTTATAGGTATAGGGGTAGATTAGCAGTATATAATAAAGACCTAGTCTTTTCTAATAAGGTCCTATTAGTCCTTTCTACTAGGCCATTAGGCTCTTTAGTAAAAGGAGGACTAGTATTATAAGTTATGCCTTTTTCTAGGCAAAACGGCTTTAAGGAATATATAAATTCCTTAGCATTATCTAAATAGACCTACTTTATTCTAGTATTAGAGTTATTATTCTCTATACTAGCTTTATATTCCTTAAATTTCTCTAAGGCTTCTAACTTATGTCTAAGTAAATAAATAGTAATATATTAGGAAAAATGATTTATAAAGGTAATAAAATACTAAAAACCATTATAAGTAGGTACCTTTAAAGGTCCCTATATGTCTATAGACACTTTATCTAAATAGTTATAATAACTATTAGATTTTCGACTAACTTTATTAGTTAGTTTTGCTTTTATGCAATTTTCACACCTAAGAACGGATTCTTTATCCGATTATATATAGGAAAAGTCTATTTTAGACTTCCTAAGTCTTTTTAATAAGACTTTTAAGCTAATATAGCCTAGGCGTAGATACTACTTATATAGCTTATTATCTTATTCTTTTTCTAGGAAGAAAATTAAGCTATAATATGCTTCTTTTATTTTCTTTCTAGGAATAACTAAGTCTATTAGTTATAGACCCTTTATTTATTTTCCTATAGCTAACTTAGTTCCCTCTTTATTATAGAGTATAATATAGTTGCCTTTATAGGTTGTTACTAGGTCTAAGTTACTCTAACTTAGTATATTTACCCCTAGGTAAGGTATATATAGAACGTTTTTTAATAGAAATTCTTCCTTTTTATTAGGAAATCGAAATAATAGATTTCCTTTATATTTTACTAATAGTGATAAAGTATTGCCCTACTTTACTCTTCTATTAACCTTTCTAATATTAGAAAGTAGGTCTAACCTAGATATAATGTGCGTTATAGCCCCTATATCGCATATAAAAGGTATAGTATTAGCTTTTACTTATTTTTCTTATTTTTCTTAATTTATATATAGGAAATTTAGAATAGGATTTACCTTTTCTTTTATAGAGAGTATAGACTTCTCTAAAGAACAGTTTCTTTTTATATTGTTATTCCTTTTTAACCTATTAATAGTTTTTTTTTAACTTTTAGGTTGTGCTGTTATATATACTATTTTAAGTAAGTTATAGTTTTTATAAGGCATAGAAAGCATAGCCTTTTTGTTGTCTTTTTTATTAATAGACTTAGAGGAGGATAGGGAAGAGGATAAAGCTATAGACATAGTTTCTTTATCTTTCTTTTCCTTCTTCTTTTTATCTATAATAGTATAGACCTTTTCCTTAAGCTTTCTACTTCTTTCCTTAGAGATAGGAGAGGTCTTCTTATTCTTTTACACTCCTTTAGGCTTACTAGAACTTCTAGAAGTAAAAGAGGTTGGTTTATTCTTTATAAAGCCTTTAGGGGCCTTCTTAGGATGAAGAAACTAATAGTCACTTTAGTAGTGACCTTGTTTTTTGCAATTAGAGCACTTTAGAGCCTCTTTTATCTTTTTCTACTCTTTTATATAGTAAATAGAAGGATTTTCTAGTTGTTCTAGCCTCTTAGATTCATCTAGGATGCTAGAAATCAACGTATCTATAGTATAAGCAATAGGATCTTTCCTAAGAGCTTAATTTACATTTATAATAAAGCTATAATAACTATCCTCTTTCTCTAGAGTTAATAGTAGCTATGCTAGTATCACGACCTTATTAATAATAATTTCTTAAGCTTTTAGCTCTTTATAGGTCTCTTTAACCTTATTAAGGCATTCTTTTAGAGACTTATAGTCTTCTAAAGAGAGTGAAAAGAGCCTTTTTACTAGTATATAGTTACTAGTAAAGCTAGAAGAGTTATAGATAGTCTTTAAAAACTGCTATAGCTCTAAGGCGTCTTTTATGTATTATGACTAGATAAGGGGACCATCCCCTAGCTTTAAAACAATATAAGAATAAGCTTCTTCTTACTTTATAGATAAAGGATCTTCTATACACTTCTATAACTTTGCTTTTATAAGCAGAGCTTTTATTCTAATAGCCTATAGAGGGTAATTAGAAGAGCTAGATAGAGTAGGAAAAGAATCCTTATCTTCTATTATTTTTTCTAATTTTCCTAGATTTTTCTAGGACTAATAGAAAGTATATAGACCTATATAGGCCTCTATAGCTATATAGAAGGAATAGGAAAGAAATCACTCTATTCCTTTGCCTTTCTATTTACTATAGTCTTCTATATAGAAGGGAATTCCTTTCTAATAGAAAAATATATAATAGAAGGTAAAATAAAGTCCTTATTTTCCTCTTAACTTTATATCCTTTTTAAATAAAAGAATATATATAAGGTAGGCTTCCTATAAAGATAGGTCTTCTACTACTAGTTAGAAGAGAGAGCTTTATGTGTATATAACTTCTATAGAAGAAGAAATAGTTAAAGATAGGCTAAAAGACTTAGAAAGTCTTTATAATGTCTCTAGGAGACGATTCGAGGTCGGGATGTCGTTAAAAGTGGGTCTAGAGTAATGTAGGTCGTATGTAGGGCTTATATAACCCTGGTCATATAACGTAGGGTCACGTGAGAGAAGGAATTATCGAAATTAGTCGAAAACTCGTGATAAAGGAGGCGAAAAGGATACCTAGATGCCACAATGACTCTAGGCTCATAACCTGTGAAGGCATATAACTTCGATAGTTGTTAGTAGTACCGAAGGTACATAGGGAAGTATAGCAGCGTAGGTATATAAGGAAGTACCTGCTATAGAGGGAGGAAGGTCGAAGGTAATTAAGGGAGTTAAGGGAATTAAAAGAATTAAGTAAGTAAGAAGTATAGATGTAAGAAGGAAGAATGCTTAATGATTATTGCTATAGTAAGGGGAAATAGCTATTCTTTATATATTTAAGTAGCTGATCTACTTTTCCTTGCTTTTTATATTACGTGGCCTATTATATATAAGCTAGGGAGGCTAGGGAGGCCTATACGGCTTCCCTATATACACTACCTTAACACTCTGCGATAACTTAGGAACCGCTATTCTAAATTAGGTAAGTTATATACTGTTAGATAGCTTAGAATTAGAGCATTCTAATAATACTAAGATTAGGCTATATACTTAAGAAATAAGTTATTAAGGCTTAGTTAAAGACTAAGACTATTTTTATATTATAATATAATTGCTTCCTTTATAAGTAATTAGGTTTTCTAAAGTATATTTATACTATAGGCGATTTAAGGCTATGTCCTATATAGTAAGGTCCTTATCTAGTATAAGGGGGTTTATCTCTAGTTATAATATCTTTAATTATAAAAGTTCTAGTAGTATATCTATTATTACTATATTATAGAGCTAAATTAGTATTATGCTAGGCTCTAGGAGGTAGTTAAATACCTAATACTTACTTTTTTTATTATTTCATCTTTATTATATAAGCATAGCGACTAAAAACACTATTTCTAGGCGTAAATGTTAGGCACTGTCTAGGGCCCTTAGTTCCCTCGACTCTATCGTTAAGAAAGACTATATACTCGTCTAAACTAACGCTAGACGAGCCTCTACTCTTAGCTAAGTAAACAACTAGTAGGATAATATCACGTCTAAAATAACTATAGTCTAGTTAGAAATAAAAAAGTAGTAAATTCTTAACTCTCCTCTAAAGTTCCTTATAGACTATTTATTCTAACTAGTAGGGCATTAGAAATAACGCCTATTATAATATATAATAGTAAAGGTATATATATTTATAATATATATACTCTATAGCTACTATATAAATATAAAGTATATATATAACTAGTATAAAGTAGTAAAGTAATAGTTAGTAAGCGATTATTAATATTTATATATACATATTATTATATAACTTAGAATAAATAAAAAAATAAGTAAAGTATATAATAATAAGTATTCTTTTATTTTTCTTTCTTTATTTAATTAATTAAAGCGCGCTCTTTAAATATATAGTAGAAAGAATAAAGAAAGCGATATATAGTAAAAGAAATCCTTTTTATACTATAAAGAGAGCTAAATATAGAGTATATGCTAAGCAGCTATAGAAATCGGCAGAATGAGGGCCCTACCAGGATGCCACATTTGCTCGTCGGGATGCCAGATTTACTGGCCCCCCATGACTTGTCAGTGGCTTGTCTGTCCCATCAGCAGTGCCTACAGTATCTCCCCGGGCTGTACCTAGAGTTGACTGCCCTCAATTAGTAGAATGGGCGGCAAAGCGTAGTAGGTAGATAAAGGCCAGTACCTCAGTGCCTGAGTAGCTAGTCGTTCTGCATCAAGCGGCTTTCTAGAGGAACCGGACAATGGAATGCTGCTTGGGTGTAGCGGGGTTACAGCGGGCAGTCAGTATAAGCGCATATGCACAGTAGAATAACTACCGCCGGAACCGCTGGCAGTGATCGACATTTGAGAAAGCGAGGCAAGGGGAAGAAAAAAGTTGAAAAAAAAAAGGGAAAACAATATTCAAATGATTGACTGACGTTTGCTGACTGTACCTCCTTTTGCACGCTTGCTCCGTCATCAAGTCGTATTGGCGATAGTCCGGTGAAGAAAGAATACATTGTAGAAGTGCCCCCTTGGCGGGCGATTTTGCATAAGATGCCACCATGCAAGGTACCTCTGCACACAGACCCAGTCTGCGCCAGCCAGCGTGGCTAGCGATAAGCTCGGACTGGTACAACTTGAACCTTGCAAACAGGCTGAGCTGCTTCACCGACATCTTTGATTCTTGGAAATCACAGCGACAGCGAAACCCGAGCGAATCAATCTCACCTCTGCCCACTCATTACCTACCAGGTATCTGACCCTTCCTTACGGCAGAGCTGCAAGGCGTCCCCTACCTCCGGCCGTGCTCACAGAGCTACTACCTACCTACCCCTCCACACCCCGCGTTGCGCATTCAAAATGGTTGGCCTAGGTCCTCGCCCTCCACCCTCCAGAAAAGGTGCGTGCCAGCCCAAAAGAACGCCTGATTATATATGAGACCCATTCCATCCGTGTTCCAGGCATTGGGGAGCAGGCCATCTTTTTCCGCGACCACACTGCAGAGCTTAGCCCATTAATCCATCATCAACACAGGGTCAATGGCCGACGTTCCCAAGGACACCATGGAGGCGATTCGCAAGATTGAGGAGCTCTTCACCGTCGACACTGCAAAGCTCAAGGCCATTACCGACCATTTCATTTCGGAATTGGCCAAGGGTGAGACTACCTAGCTGCCCGAGTGAGCTACCAAGCAAGAGCTGACGATTCTCTCGCTTGAACAGGGTTGAGCAAAGAGGGAGGCAGCATTGTAAGTGTCTGCGCGCCGGTGTCGCTTTCGTATACACTAAACGAGTGCAGCCTATGAACCCGACCTGGGTTATGGCCTACCCGGACGGCAACGAGACTGGCACTTTCTTGGCCCTCGACATGGGTGGCACGAATCTTCGAGTCTGCCAAATCACCTTGACCGACAAAAAGTCCGAGTTCGACATAATCCAGTCAAAATATCGCATGCCCGAGGAATTGAAGACTGGAAAGAGTAACGAGCTTTGGGAGTACATTGCCGACTGTCTGCACCAATTTTTGGAAACTCACCATGGTGACGTGAAGACTATCGAGACAATGCCCCTGGGTTTCACCTTCTCTTACCCCGCGACCCAAGACTACGTGGACCACGGTGTCCTTCAGAGATGGACTAAGGGATTCGATATTGATGGCGTTGAGGGGGAAAATGTCGTCCCGCTGTTTGAGGCTGCCCTCGCCAAGAGGGTAATATCTCTCGACTACCTGCTACGATTTGCAATCATTCGACTGACTCGCATCTAGGGCGTCCCTATCCAATTGATGGCTCTCATCAACGACACCACTGGAACACTCATGGCTTCAGCCTACACCGACACCAAGATGAAAATTGGCTGCATCTTCGGCACCGGATGCAACGCGGCGTACGTCGAAGATTGCGGCTCGATACCCAAGCTCGCAGAGATGGGCCTCCCTGACGACATGCCCATGGCAATCAACTGCGAGTGGGGAGCTTTCGACAATGAGCATAAGATCCTGCCACGCACCAAGTACGACATCATCGTCGACGAGGAGTCACCCCGCCCTGGGCAACAAGCGTTTGAAAAGATGATCGCTGGTCTCTACCTTGGCGAAATTTTCCGCCTTGTCCTGGTCGATCTGCATGATACGAAGCACATCTTTGAGGGGCAGGATATAACGCATCTGCGCAAGGCATATAGCCTCGATTCGTCTTTCCTCTCGGCTATTGAAGAGTAGGTCTCCTCATGCAACACAGCCAAAATGTTTACTAAACAGAGCATGATAGGGACCCCTTCCAGAACCTCCAGGATACTCTCGGCTTGTTTGACAACAAGCTGCAGATTAAGTGCACAGCACCCGAGCTTGAACTCATCCGCCGCCTTGCTGAGCTGATTGGCACCCGCGCCGCTCGTCTTTCTTCCTGCGGTGTGGCTGCCATTTGCAAGAAGAAGAACTTCAAGAACTGCCACGTGGGCGCGGACGGCTCTGTCTTTAATAAATACCCTCACTTCAAGGCCCGTGGTGCCCAGGCTCTCAAGGAAATCCTTGACTGGCCGGAAAAGACGGATGTAAAGGAAGAAGATCCGGTTGAGATCTTGGCTGCCGAAGACGGAAGCGGTGTCGGTGCGGCTTTGATTGCAGCGCTCACACTCAAGCGCGCGAAGGCGGGTAATCTGTCCGGTATCCAACACCCTGAGCGATTCAAATAGACGACGAGATCTAATCCTAAAAATTTAGACGAGGAGGACCAGAAAAAATTGGATTCGACAGCTAGAAAATACAAAGTAGTCAAATTATAATACCAAGATTTATATGAGTCATGTAGCCCTACACTTTCTCGCAAGTCAAGCAGATGTAGCAAAATGAGGGTGCAAACTTTTCGGAGTCGTTGCATTCGTACGTCGTGAAGTGTTGTTGTATTCTTAGCCCATGAAGGTGAAGATTGGAAGTTTATACGCTACGAGTAGACGATGTCAGTCAGTAAAGTCAAGAGGTGGAGAACGTCAAATTTTCTTGACCCTCCATCTCCCCCCTTCCAAGAAGAAGAAGAAAAAAAAAGAAGAAGAAGCTAAACTTACTATCCAAGGTCCAATATCGCCTGCGGACACCTTCCCACTCGCCCTTGCCATCCTCTTCGAGACGGCTCATGTCGACGGGCAGGTCCCGCCAGGTGGCGTCGAGCCCGGCCTCGGAGGCGTGGACATCGACGACGTGGGCGTAGACGTCGTAGCAGACGCGGCGGTCGGCGCCGAGCCCGTTGAAGAAGCCGAAGCGGCCGTCGAAGTCGAGCAGGGCGGGGACGCAGTCGGTGAAGAAGCGGCGCAGCTCGTCGTAGTCCTCGCCAAAGGTGTCGAAGTAGATGGCGTCGTAGAGCTCGCCGGCGTCCATCAGCCGCGGCACGACGTCCTGCCACCGGCCGGCGTGCATGCGGAAGGCGCCGGGCTCGGGCCCGCCCGCCTCCCACACGGGGCCGAAGGCGCTGCCGCCCCTGCCGGCGTGGGCGAGCACGTCCGGGTGCGCCTCGATGATGTGGTGCCGCGAGGGCGCGCGCGCGGCGAAGAGGCCGTCGATGATGCCCATGCCGAAGCCGATGTTGAGGATGCGCTTGCCGCCGGCGGTGGTGGTGGTGGTGGTGTCTTCGGGGGAGGAGGGGGGAAGCAGGGCGTCGACGGAGAGGCGCATGATCTCCGTCTCCCAGGACATCATGACGCCGTTGAGGTCAGCGTCGAGGAGCTTGTCGGCGTCGTAGGTGACGGTGGAGGCGAGGTAGTCTTTGCTGGAGATGGGCTGCTCGGCGGCGTCTGGCGGGATGAAGTCGTCGGCGGCGGCGGGAGATGCTACTGCTGATGCCGCCGTTTCCTTCTCATCACCCTCTTTACCTAGAGTTTTTGATGCCTCGTCTGGCGTCTCAGTCACGTCCTCGAGATCCTCGTCACCGTCGTCGTCATCGTCCTCCTCCTCATCAGCGCCAGTGGACGAGAGCTGCTGGTATCCGTCCATGAGGGCGAGGAGCAGCTCGGCGCGCACGCCGGCGTCGACAAACATGCGGTAGAGCTGCCTCTGGCCGAGGCGCCAGGCGGTGCAGGCGGGGGTCTCGTTGTTGCTGTCGACGTCGTTCCAGGCGGCGCCGGAGAGGAAGAGGGCCTGGATGCAGGCGGCGGCCTCGGCCACGGGGCCGTCCTCCTCCTCCTCGGCCGGGATGGCGTCGGCGTCGGGAGCGGTCTCGGACGGGCCGCAGCCGCGCACGACGCTGTGGAGGGGCGTCTCGCCCGTCCTAGGATCCCGGAAGGTGGCCGCGCCGGGATGGCTGAGCAGCTCTTTGAGAGTGCTGAGGTCGCGCGACCAGGCGTGCAGCAGGACCTCGCGCACATGGTCTGGGCAGTCGGTTGGGATTCTCGCCACGAGCGAGTCGTCGTATTCTGGCATTGTTTTTGTTTTTTCTTTTTCTATCCTTCTTCTTTTCCGGCAGACTTAATGTGCAGTCAGAGTACGCTACTCGGATGAATTAGGACGACGTATCGAGGTTGTGCAATCGAAGTCGTCGTTTTTTTCCATGAGGGTCATCGCTAGCACAAGGAAACCAATTTTTTTTTCCCCTACATAGACGGTAGGTACCCGTTTATTCATGGGCCCAGTGCGGGCCGAACAGATACTACAGGTGTGCGGCCGCTGGTATCTGGTAACGTCAGATACCAGTCAATTTGATTTTCACGATCAGATAGATGGCTTTCTATTGAATATTGCTCACTGCGAGAAGGCCAGTAGCGAGGTGCGTAAACTTTTGCATGGCATCGACACTATCCTAGCTATTCTGAGAAAGGCCAGTTGATTGTGCCAAAAATCCTGTCCACTGATACGATAGCCTCGTGCATAGAGTGTGCAAGGCAACGGATCGAGTCCGTACTGAAGGGGCGAATTGGATAGATTTCACACTTCTGGATGGGATAGAATGTCACAGAAATGGAGACTCGAAATATCTTCTTAGATCTATGGCTCGGGTAAATGGCCGGTCTTGAATACTTAGCTGTACATCCGGCTTCTTGGAGTTTAGCACTTGCTATGCCATCGGATAGTCTAATTCTGATACAGAATCAGTGAACTCTGATATTCATGAAGGAGCAGGAGGAAATGATCTTATCCCTCGATTTAGTCTTGATTTTCTTACTGGAACAATAATCGCCACCTAGACATGATTTTGCTTGACTACTAAAATGCCCCAAATTTGTGCACTTATGTACTATAGGGTACGTGATCAACCAGAGGCAACAACAGGCTGAAGGTACAGTATCTGATTATCTCGCTGTGTCAAAACGCTTAATAAGCGGCGATAACCTCCTCTGTAGTTACCTCTCCAGGGCTCCATTACAAACGCAAGGGCGGCATCATCGTTGGCTGATCTACGAAACAGAAGACGCGGGTTCATGTCGCCGCTCTAGTGGCAACATCATTCGCTACATACTGAAATGTTCGTTTATGGAAGTGAGTCTTGTCGCTATACATATCAAAGCATGTGCAACGCTGGGCGATAGACTGGCAAACGCCAAAAGTTCACGATGCCGGCCGCCTTATTCTCCGATGCCACCCAGGCGCCGCCCAACGCTCTATGGAGCGGTGCTCATCTTGCCGAATCCCAAGAAGTCGGGTTTGCCGTCGGCCTTGACATTGATCACCTTGCCGTCGGCCACGTACTGCTCTACCCAGCCGAGGCTGGCCTCGACATGGATCTTGCTGGCGTAGGGGCCCTCGGTTGCCTGCAGGGCCTGGAAGTCCGGGTCGGCGGCGATGGCGCTGATGGTGGACATGTCGCGGCACCAAAACTCGACGTGCATGTCGTGGTCGCGCACCACCCAGCGGTCGCCAAGGGCGGCGTTGAGGGCCTTGGTGGCGTTGCGGAAGGACGACGGCGTCCAGTGCTGGCCCGCTGTCAGTTGCTGCATTACGGTGTATGCGTGGATCAGACCAGGTGCGTACCACGGCGTAGCCCTCAAGTCCGTGCTTAGCGTGGATGTGAGCGACGTGCACGGCGTGCTCCTCGGTGCCCCAGCGATACATTTCCTCCTCGGAGCAGTTTTCGTTGCGGTAGTGGGCAATTGTGAGCCGAAGGAGACGCTTCTTCTGGACCTCTGAGGTGCTGCCAGCGGACGCCATGGTGGAATGTACTTTGTATTGAACTCGTTTGTGAGGGAATAGACCAAGGTGGGTGATCAAAGCTCGAGATATGAAGCTATAGATGGTGGCGATGGCGATGTCTATCGAGGAGTAGCACGGGCTTTATATATTCAAAAGTCTCCGCGTGCAAGCAAGAGATCTTTTTCTTTGCAAAGCCGTCTCTAGACAGCATCAACTTATCGCCGCGCGCGAGGCCGAGGACTTGTACAGCAACCACACCCGTTGAACCTTAAGTCCAGAGCGAGGTGTTCGGGATCGCGCCGATATCCTCGGCGGCCTCGCAAGTAGCAGAGTAAACTACGAAGCTAATGAGACAAAAAAAAAGATTTGAAACCCGGTCAAGCTCCACAGAGTCCTCGACAAATGTTCAGTTTCCTGTTTGGGCAACAGCCTCTGCAGCCGGACTTAGAGTTTGGTAATATCCGGGAAGCGACTGACAACGTATGAGTCGATATTGACAATCTGCCTTTTTGTGTTGTTCAATGCGTCAGTGCCATTCATCATAGGAGTTATGACCAGAATCGGCTGATGCTAAGTATTAAGCGGGTGCGGCATGTTGGTTTAGAAGCGCAGAAGATAAAATCATGGTCTGGCCCACGACTACGAGATCAAGTATCCAGCTCAGGTAGGCTGTTTATCTAACTTCTCTATGCTAATCGTCTACAAAGGTATTGTAGAATCCTATGTAGACAAACAGATTCGACACGATGGAACATGGAAACCAAGCAGTGCCCAGCGGCACTGTCCGCGACGACCGCGCCGACACAACAGCAGCAGCCTCCCAGTTTGACAAGGCCGCGGAGCCTCCCACTGTCGGCGCCGGCAAGAAGGGATGGAGATTCTGGGCCGTCTTCCCGGCGCTCTGCGTAACGACTCTGCTCGCCGCCGTGGAAAGCACAGTCGTGTCGACGGCCATGCCGTCCATTGCCCAGGAGATTGGCGCCGGCGACTCGTATGTCTGGATCCTCAACGTCTATCTCCTAACCAGGTATGTGTCTGAAATCGTTCCTCCCGCAGCTCTTGAAAAAAAAAAGTCTTTATAGGACCTCTTTGCTGACGCACAATCCTTTAGCTGCGCCTTTCTGCCCCTCATCGGCCAGATGTGCAACATTTGGGGCCGCCGCCACATGATGCTCGCCGTCGTCGCCCTCTTCGCGCTCGGCAGCGGCATCGCCGGCGGCGCTACCAGCCTGGCCATGCTCGTCGCGGGCCGGGCCGTGCAGGGCGTCGGCGGCGGCGGCGTCGGCCTCGTGGTCCAGCTCGTCGTCTGCGACCTCGTCCCCCTGCGCGAGCGCGGCAGCTACATGGCCGCCATCTTCCTCTTCTTCACCGTCGGCACCGCCATGGGGCCCTTTGTCGGCGGCGCCGTCGTCGAGCGCGCCAGCTGGCGCTGGGTCTTTTACCTCAACCTGCCCATCGCCGGCCTCGCGCTCGCGCTGCATTTCTTCTTCCTGCGCCTGCGCCACGGCGGCGACGACGACGACTCGCTCGGCGACAGGCTGCGCCGCATCGACTACGCCGGCAACCTGATCCTGGCCCTCTCCGTCGTCTCCGTGCTCGTCGCGCTCTCGTGGGGCGGCGCCCGCTACAGCTGGGGCTCGCACCGCGTCGTCGTGCCCCTGGTCCTCGGCGTCGCCGGCCTCGTGCTCTTCCACCTCTACGAGGCCGCGCCGTGGGTGCGGGTGCCGATCCTGCCCGACCGCCTGTTCAGGCGGCGCACCCCGGCCGCCGGTCTCGTCATCGCCTTCCTCGACTTCCTCCTGCTCTACTACCTGATCCTCTTCCTGCCCGTCTACTTCCAGGCCGTCAAGGGCATGTCGCCCATCAGGAGCGGCGTCGAGTTCTTGCCGTCCTCCGTCGTCAGCGTCCTCACCGGCGTCGTCTCGGGCCGCGTCCTCAGCGCCACCGGCCGGTACCGGATGATGCACTTCCTCGCCTTCGCCCTCATGAGCCTCGGCCTCGGCCTGTTCTCCCGCCTCGACGCCGGCACCCCGCGCGCCGAGTACGTCTCGGCGCAGGTCGTCTTCGCCCTCGGCCTCAGCCTGCTGATGACCTCCAACCTGCCCGCGGTGCAGGCGGACCTGCCGGACAGCGACGCCGCCGTCTCCGCCGCCGCGTTCAACTTCATGCGCAGCTACGGCGCCATCTGGGGCGTGTCGGTGCCGGCGGCCGTGTTCAACGCGCGCTGTACCGCCGAGGCGTGGCGCGTGGGCGACGACGCCGCGCGGGGCCGATTATCGGGAGGTTCGGCGTACAGCTTCGTGACCTCGGCGGCGGCCGGCAGCGGCAGGGCCCTGGATCTGGCGCCGCGCGTGCGGGAGCAGGTCGTAGACGTGTACACGCGCAGTCTCCGCATGACGTGGCTGGTTGCGCTGCTCTTCTCCCTGCTGGGTTTCCTGCTCGTGTTCTGCGAGAAGGAGATCTTGCTGCGTACGACGCTGGATACTGAGTATGGCTTGGAGGAGAAGAAGAGAGAGAACACGGGAGCAGAGCAGGTTCCCGGTTTGGAGACGAGCTCCGTTCACTAGCGGAGCAGTGAGAATGCTATTTTGGACGTCCTCTCTCCTATGGCAAGATTCCCGTCTTGTTATTACTTTTTGACGCTTTCTACATCGATATCACGCCTTCATTGTAAAGCACATGCGGGAGTGCTAATTATTGTATTTGCGATTGTATTAATTGGAAATACTTAACTAGAATACATGTGATACAAATCATATACATAGTCATCGTAGATTATTACTTGGCGTGCGGGGGTAAAGCTGGCATTGCGTACTCCTCGTCAGGCAAAGGCTCGTGGGACCACTTGTCACTGCCTTTGGAAGATGCGCGCTCGCGAAGTGTCGGCACCGGTTCGGTATGAATGTAGCCGGACCTACCACTACGCGAGAAGCCAGAGTCATTCCCGCTGCTGTTGCGCAGGGTGACCAGTCTGTTGAGAGAGTTGCCGGCCTGCTGAGCAAGGTGACTCAAGGGCTTGGGGAGGGTCGGGGCAGTGAAGACGAGAATGGCGCACGTCATTTCGAGGACGATGAAGTAGCCAGCCCGGGAAAAGTTCCAGGTCACGTCGCTCGAGCCGGAGTAGGTCAATGAGAGGCCCATTCTGGCCAATGCCGCGATGACGGAACTGTCAGGGGGAAAAAGTGATTAGCATTCTCTTCTCGGGGCGAGGTCAAAGCTGGAACAGAGAGGGCACGTACGCGAGACCGGTGATGAAGACAAGGGATACGCCGAGACGCTTGCGCTTGTTCATGTGCAGTTTCCAGATGATGCGCTGAGGAAGGATGAGGATGATGAGATCGAACACAGCGTTGATGATGGCCGTGGCAATGGGCATGTTTCTCGTATCGACGCAATGACCTCCTGGGATACTCTTGTCCCACCAGTAAGCACGTGGATGGCAAGATGCGCCATCTATCAGGATGACAATGAAGTACATGAGGAAATTGGCGATGCTGACGACGTAGCAAATGATTCTGAAGTTTCTGTGCGTGCCCGAGGTGGCAAAAATGTGCACCCACTCGAGAAGAATGAGGGGTTTGATGATCATCATGACGGCTTCGTACATGATGACTCCGTAGAAGCCATTCTGCGGATAGGTTAACACACTGTACATGAGATGAGGAACAGTAGTTCCCAGCGGATGTATCAACTCGCCTCGTAGAATGGCGCGAGACCACTAACACGAAAGTTCCACATGTGCACCAAGTTGCCGGTCGTGTTGTTATTTCTGAACCAAAAGGCGCAGTGCGTAATGTATAAAGCCTGGCGAGTCGGTCAGCAAACGAAGGGATGCGGGTGTGCAAGTGATGCCCGGCTGATCAAGATGCAATCTTGCTAGAAACGACTTTTTTGCGAGCTGCAAGTAGACGTGAGGCAGACGTGCAACGTACAAAAGTTGGCAGGAGGAAGTCTGTTGGACACATTAGCATGATAGCGAGGCGTATCGGATGGAGGAGAAACGCACAATCCTCGATGTGAGGTCGCTTGAGGAAGAAGAACTTGGCGTATATTCTCATAAACACAAAGACCGTCGTAAACGTCATGCAGATCGTGTAGCAGGCAATGATATTGGCATTACCGTTAGGAGGATTTTCGAGATTCTGCACCTCGCCCGGCGGCGGTGGCATAACTGCCGCGGACGGATCAAAGGTACTCATTGTCGCAAATGAGGCAGACCACGGACAAGCACGTAGGAAGACACAAGAGAGAAGAAACAATATGCAGTGAAAAGAAGTGAAAAAAAAAGAAGGCAGGAGAAAGACAAATACGAACAAGACGAGCACTGGAGAAGCGGCGAGGATAGCAGAGCAAGTAGGAGTCGGTTCGGGACTCGAAGAGGAAAGTAAGCACGCATCCGGAAAAAGAAGAGATGGCTAGACGGAACTTGTCGATCGGTCTAGATGTCACGAACTAAGCGAATCCATAGGCCAAGATGGAGCGATCGTCGGAGCAGTCAGAAAACCTATAGTCGTGGCCAATATTACACGCAGATGGATCTGGGGGATTAGCACGAGGACACAGGGGGATGGGGGCTTGCTTCCGAAGACGGAAAGGATCCTCTTGGAATACGCGGGAGCATCATGACGAAAATGGCGTTTTTGTTAGCCGCCCAGGAATCGGGGAGAGGGAGAGGGGAGGAGATAGGTCAAAGCTCCTGTGATGAATCTCTGCAAACGACGCATCACGGCGGCGTCTGGAGGCAGATGGTAGGTAAGAGCAGGCGAATGGCACTGAGACGAGTGTCTCGATGCATCCCTGTAGATCCGGGAATGTGAATATGGGGATGAGACAGAAAGTCTGTCAGGTTGGGCACGCGATGAATCTAGTGGTGTTGTACTGCAGATGCAGAAGCAAAGATGATGGTCGGCATATCATGCCTCGTTAGGCACGACTAGGCCCCCAATTTGTGGCTGGAGATTGGCTGGTAGCGGTCGGGCCAGCCACAGCCGTAGGTGGGGGTAGCTTGATATGATGATTATGTACATCCATTGTATGTATGTACATAGGCAGGTACTTGGCACGGCATAAATGTCCCCATCGGCACTGTATCCTACACCTAATAGGCAAAGCTGACAGTGATGGGGGTTTCAGAAATCAAAAAGAAGTATAGTGGCGGTACAAGTGCATGTGAGGAACGGCTCTGCAGTATGTAATCTTGAATTGCGAAGCCATCAGGTAGCTGAAAAAGGCATGTATAGTATATGTACGCGGCGCTGCCTCGATGTCTGTCGGTGGCGTTTCGCATTGGTTACATTCATCCTCCATTGTTGGCCAACATGGATGTAGTCAGAGCAACAAGTCGTATGTAGCCAGGGTCGGAACGAGACAAACGACGGCAAGAAAAACAATAAATGAGAAATCCCACAGCATCTCCAGATACACAATTAGTTCTCCTCAAGAAGTCCACCTGGGATCGACCAAGCCAACAGCGGCGCAGGCAATCTACCGTCGGTTTTACCATTAGCAAGCCCGCCTGCCAAAGCCCGTCAGAAAGCAAATAGGCCATTCGGCTAGTATCTAGCATGAGGAGCCATAATTGAATGAACTTCACGATTGATCAAGTCCGCGGCGGCGGTCAAGACAAGAGACATTAATTTATTCTGCTCTATGGTCATGTATATAGTGTCTCGATGATCAATTGCATCTTATCCGATGGAGCCTGATACTAACAGTCGAGATCCTTACCTATCTAGGCTTAGCACAATACAAAGAGGCTTTTCTTTTTCTCTTTTTAGGCTGCCCGTCGGACCGCCGATTCACCGAAAACAAGCCACAACGGTTGGCGGCGGGTGTCACTCTCCGGATTAAACTCCGCCAGCCCTTCGAGGTGTCCAGCCTATACTAACGCTGCCAGAACGGACGCCTACTAGAACATTTAGTAGGTTGTAGTAGAGGTAGGCAGTGCAGTAGTAGTACTGTAACCTTGGTGCGTTTGTCGTCGCAGAAACGGCCCCCTTGAGACATTCACCATCCTCGACCGAGTCCCGGCTTCATCGCCCGCCCCTCGCACGCGGATGGAACAATTCGAATGCGACCCTGAAGAAGATGCTTGAACCTTCGAAACTCTCATTGTAAGCTGCTTTGCTGCAAGTAACTCTGGCATTTGTGCGTTGATCATGGCCCCCCCCTCCCTCGTCCTTCCTACTAGCCTATTCTTTATTCCGTTTGCTCCCTCCCTGCAGCCTCGTCAGCGGCCATGTGATCAATGGATGAGGCTCTTGGAAGCCTGCTTTTCGCAAGGTCTCCAATTTATAATGTCCATCCTTCGCCTCGCGCCTTGTTGTTTGACCTTGTCACCGATAGGAAACCCTTCTCATTGTCTCTCACCTTGTCCTTCATCCCTCGCATCTTGAGCAACTGAAAGAGAACCCCCCCTTCTTCAACATGGCGAGCCAAAACCCCCTGTACGAAATCATCTACCCCCCCTTCGCCCCCGGTCGCGCCGAGCACATTCGCCTTCTTCTTGAAGAGGTTGGTGGTCCATTTTACTCCGATACAACCCCCCTCGGCTGGGATTCAGCCTTTTCCCAGATTCGCGAGCTCCTCAAGGGCGTGCAGGGCAACCCCCCGTACTTTGCTCCGCCCCTGTTCAGACACGGCGACCTTATCCTCAACCAGACCAGCAGCATTCTCATGTACATCGGAGGTAGGCACAATCTCGCCGGTGCTACTCCGGAGGATGCCTTTCGCGTCAACTCACTCGTCTGCACGGCCCTCGACTGCCTGAGCGATGAGGTACATGCCACTCATCACCCTATCAACGGCCAGCTCTACTACGAGGTTCAGAAGAAGGAGAGCGAATGGGCAAGTAAAGAATTTGTCAAGATTCGCCTGCCAAAGATTCTCGACTATTGGCAGCGAGTTCTCGAGAGCAACCGAGGTCCATGGCTTATGGGAGACATTTATACCTATGCCGACATCGTCCTGTCTCAGGTAAGCTTCATGACTAGCAAATTTGGTTCGCCAAGACCCTTGCTCGGTAATCAGCTCTCAAAGTACTAAGATGAAACGGCAGGTAGTGCATCGACGGCACCAAGTTCTCTTTCCCAAAAGCAATGTCTTACTTTGAAGAAACGAGCAAATACAACCTCGTCTATCAGCACTGGGCCAAAGTTAGAGAACGCCCCAATATTGCCAAGTATCTGATCAGCGCCCGGCGCCAAAAGTATGACAATGGCATTTATCGGTATTACCCCGAGAACGACGTTGTTCCTGAGGAGGCAGCAGCCGATACCAAGTAGAGCCCGATGGAGACGGGATAGTGTAGATCCTTGGGGATAGATCCAGGTATGTGCCTATACATGTGCCTAGTTATAGTCAAATCTATCGGTGGAAAATAAAATAAAATAAAGCCGCCCAGAGCTAATCACACCTGGATAATAAGCACTTTCGGGCATTGTAGCTAAGGGACACACACCGAGCGAAATATCGCACCACGCATAGGCAAGTATAAATATATCTGTACGTCTATATATATACTTATACATATAAAGTTGGGACTGATGTCCAACTCGCTTGTGTGTACTGCTCCTCCCTGCTGTCAGCTCAGCTTACATCCAGCTCAGTACTATATCTAGAGGAGAGGGCTCGTGCAGAGCTATAATGATGAGAGGCCAACCATTAACAAACGGACTCGGCGCGGGCCGCCCTGGTCACCACTCCACCGGCACCAGCAGCACCGCCAATGCCAGTCAGCAGTCCGCGACTCAAAATGCAGCCCGAGTCGAGGCTTGCCCGGAGAGGTCCATTGCCATTGTCGGGATGGCGGGCAGATTTCCCGGCGCAGATTCTACGGAAGAGTTGTGGGATTTGCTTGCGGCGGGTCGCTCCATGGCCCAATCAGTCCCTGCAGAGCGATTCGAGATGCCAAAGTCGTCGAGAAGAGACACCGAAAAGAGATGGTGGGGCAATTTCCTGCAAGATGCCGGCTCCTTCGATCATGAATTCTTCGACAAGTCGAGGCGCGAAGCCACTGCGATGGACGTGCAGCTTAGAGTGCTCTTGGAGGTCGTTTACCAGGCTCTCGAGTCATCCGGCTACTTCAGCCCTTCGCATTCGGCCGAGACTGCCCGGCACGCCGACTATGGCTGCTTCATCGGGAGTGTGACAAATGACTACTACGACAATCTCAGCTGCCATCAGCCTACTGCCTATGCCACGGTCGGCGCCACCCGGGGCTTTCTCAGCGGGTCAGTCAGTCACCATTTCCACTGGACGGGGCCGTCTCTCACCATTGACACGGCGTGCTCGTCGTCCCTCGTAGCCATCAATGCCGCATGCAAGGCCATATGGGCGGGCGAGTGCTCGAGGGCCCTGGCCGGCGGCGCAAACATCATTTGCAACCATCACGACTACGTCAACCTGGACACCGCCGGCTTCCTCAGCCCATCAGGCCAGTGTAAGCCGTTCGACAGCGGTGCGGACGGCTACTGCAGGGGCGAGGCAGTCGCGGTCGTCCTTCTCAAGCCGCTGGCTGACGCCATCAGCGAGAACGACGACATCCTCGGCGTCATCACAGGCAGTGCGGTGAACCAAAGCTACAACACAACGCACATCACCGTGCCCAACGCAGATTCGCAGGTTGAGCTGTACCGCTCAATCATGAGGCAAGGCAATGTGGATCCTGAGCAAGTCACTTACATCGAAGCGCACGGCACCGGTACCGGGGTCGGAGATCCAATCGAAACAAGTGGAATACGCCGGGCTTTTGGTGGCGCGGAAAGGGAGTTGCTACTGCACTTTGGCTCCATCAAAGGCAACACGGGCCACGCCGAGGCCAGCGCTGGCATAGCTGGCCTGGTCAAGGTCTTGTTGATGATGAAACATGGCTTGATTCCACCACAGGCAAGTCACCATAAACTGAATGCCAACATCGAGCCACTTGCTCAGCACCGCTTGGCAATCCCCACAAGCCTCATACCTTGGGATGCTGCTGTTCGTCAAGCCTGCGTCAATAGTTACGGGGCTGCCGGCAGCAACTCGGCTCTGCTTGTGCGAGAATTCCAAAACCCGCTACCCAAAGATGGTAGCACCACTGCCTTTTCGCGAAGCGATACCCAGGACGTAAGCTTTCCCTTCATTGTGACAGCGGCTACGCGGCAAAGCCTTTTAGGATACATCGACAATCTTCAAAGATGGATGAATCAATCACGCGCTTGCGCAAGCGGTGGCGAGCGCATCCTTGGCTCTATGGCCTTTACTCTTGCCAAACGTGCGAACCACAATCTATCCACCGTATTGACCGGCACTTTCTCAAGCCTTGAGCAGCTGAAGCAGAGGCTAAAAGCAGCCGAAGCATCTGCAGACGGCCTCACTGAATCGAAAGTGAAGTCATCATCTAAGTTTGTGCGTAGTAGCAAGAATCCCCGTCCGATCATGCTTGTTTTCGGAGGCCAAGAAAGTAGGTATATCGGGCTCTCTAACACACTTTATGGATCGCACACAATATTTCGCAAGTACCTGGACAATTGCGATGAAATTCTGATATCAAAAATTGAGAAAAGTCTGTTTCCCGAGATATTCCAAACCACGCCAATGGAAGACACTGTCCGACTTCACTGTGGGCTCTTTGCCGTACAGTATGCCTCTGCCCAGGCGTGGCTGGCCTCTGGACTCCAACCAGACGGCCTCGTTGCCCATAGCTTTGGCCAGATGACGGCATTGTGTATCGCCGGCGCACTCTCCCTGAGCGATGCGTTAACGCTCGTCGTTGCAAAGGCATCGCTGGTGAAGAAACACTGGGGAGCCGATAGAGGAGCTATGCTCTGTACATTGGGCGCGGATCGTGCGACGCTTGAAGAAGCGCTTGTCTCTTTTAAATCGCTGTCGCATGGCCGTTCCGGAGATGATCACGAACATCAAAGTCAAATCGAGATCGGCTGTTTCAACGGTCCTTACAAGCACGTGGCTTCTGGCTCATCCGACGCTATTGCTGCCTTCGAAGAGTACATTTCTACTTATGTTTCGCCAACTCACCCTACGAAAATACGAATGAAGACACTGGACGTAGAGCACGCATTTCATTCTGAGCTCTCCGAGCCAGTGATACCGCATCTTGCCGCCGTTATAGATAGCCTGCACTGGAAAGAACCCCAATTGCCGGTCGAGCTTTGTAGTGGTGGCGATAGTAAGCAACTTGACATATCCGGGATAGACCACGGCCACAGCATGTCGTCAAGACTGCTGAGAAAGCCAGTCTTGTTCCAGGACGGCGTGGAAAAGGTGACCAAACAATTCGGTCCCGACATCACATGGTTGGAAGCTGGTCGCGGATCGTCAGTCATTAAGCTGATACAAGACTGCCATCCTGGCGAAAGAGGCTCACAAAGTGCTAGCTGCTTCCTATCGCCCAAATTGTGCTCAAGCAGCGCGGAGCGATCTTTGGCCGATGTCACAGCTTTGCTCTGGAAGACTGGCTATAACGTCCAGCATTGGCCGTTTCACCGGAGTCAGTGGCGTGACTACGAGAGTCTCAGCTTACCCTCCTACGTCTTTTCGAAAATGACTTTCTGGCAACCGTTCATTTCTAGCGGTCCAGTTTCTCATAGAGAGAGCTTGGGCCCGTCGCAAGAAAACAGGCCACCTCGCGAATTGCTGTCTTTGCGATCAGCTTCGAAATTAGAGGCCGTATTTCACATCGATCAGCTATCTGATCGCTTTCAAGCCTTCTGTGCCGGCCACGCGTTGGCGGATCAGCACATTGCGCCCGCGTCTCTTTACTTCGAGGTCGTCGTTCGTGCCGCCCGGTTATTGATGCTGGCGGAAAAATTCGAGATCGAAGAATATGTTCCCGCTATGGATGAATTATCTGTCAAGTACCCGATTACCGCCGGCACGTCTAGGGAGATTATCCTCACCCTGCAGCTGTCGTCTGATGCTCGGTCAAGCTGGCCATTCTCCATCACAAGCAATCGCCCGCAAATTGATGGCTCGATCTTGGACTCGCAACATCACGCTGAGGGCCATCTTTGTCTCAAAAAGCGTGACAATGTCTATGCTGCCAGAGAATTTAAGCGTTATGAGGCATTAGTGGGCTGGGATTACTGCGACAGAATTCTCAACCACGCCGATGCTGAGACCATGCAAGGCAAGCACATTTATCGCGCGTTCCATCCCATTGTTGCTTACAGTCAATGTTTCCAAAACATCACCAAAATTGCATCGCTTGGGAATGAAGTTGCAGCTCAAGTAGCTGTCAACTTGGACGTGGCTGCCACGGCGGACCAGAAGCTTTGTGATACACCGATGATTGAGACATTCATGCAGCCGATCGGATTTCTAATCAATTACTTCTACAATTCAGATCCGCAACTAGTGTATGTCTGCAGCGGATTAGAGAGAATTGAAGTCGGCGGGCAGTTTGATCACAAGTCAAAAGTTTGGACCGTCTATTCAAAAATATCGCACATCGACGAGACTGGGGCTGTATCGGCAGACACCTATGTCTTCGAAGCAGCCAGCAAGAAGTTGGTCTTTGCGACATTTGGTGCTCGACTGACCAAGATGACGCGCACTACTCTCATCCGAACGCTGACTACAATTGGATCTCGGTCTGCCTCTTCATCTACCACTGCAAAGCGCGATTCTCTGCCGGACTCGACGAGTACCATGCCTGAAAATACCCCAATCCTCAAAAAGGCGGCGAGCGGCTCAGTAATCCCTATATCAGGCGGCAACCCATCATCGAAGCGCCGCAAAGTTCTCGAACTCATGTCTACCGTCACCGACCTCTCGGATGAGGTGCTCCTGCAAGCGGAGAATCTGTTTGATCTCGGTATTGACTCTTTAATGGCGACAGAAATCCTCAACGACGTTCGGTCGGAACTTGGCTTAAACATTGACTTGGGAAGCTTTCTGTTGTTACCAAATATGGACGCTATGATTAGTCTTGTCGACCAGCTACTGGGTATCGAGCCGAGTGACGGCTCTTCATACGCTGGAACAGCCTCTTCCACTGCTCCGTCTAGCCCCCCAGCCACCAACGATTATACGCCGTCTGACGTGCTCGTGAAGCAACTGCCCGGCCCATCTTCTGAGAAGCACGAGCTAGCTCTGTTGGGCTCGATCTCGGAGGTATTCGAAGAAACGCGTCTTGGCTACGACGCATTTGCAAAGAGCGCAGGGGCTCTGGGATTTTGGTCTGAGGTCAATATCGAGCAATGTCAGCTTCTAGCTGCCTATGTCGTTGAAGCTTTTGCTAAGTTAGGCTGCGATCTCTCCAAGGTCGGACCTGGGCAGGAAGTTCCGCCAGTGCAGGCTCGGCAAAAACACACCCGTCTCTTAGGACAACTGTACCGCCTTCTTGAGGGTCGGGGTATCATTTCAGAATCGAGTCATGGAGGTACGTTTGTGCGGACCAATCAGAAGATTGACGAGACTCCGGCGACAAAAATTTTCCAGCAGCTCGTCGGTCGCTTTCCCAATCACGATGACGTCAACGTCTTGGCCCAGGCTGTTGGGACTCGTCTCGCAGCCTGCCTGTCTGGCGAGGAAGAGTGCTTGCAGATCCTTTTCGGTGACAGACAAACCAAAGCTATCCTTGAGAGGATGTACGAGTTTTGGCCAATAATCCGCGCCGCCACATTGGTTCTCGGGGAGTTTCTGGTTCAGGCTGCCGCGACGAGAAGGAATGGTGGCAAGCTGAGAATCTTAGAGGTGGGTGGAGGCACTGGAGGGACAACCCGATACATCGTCAACCATCTACGCAGCCATGCCATTCCATTTGAGTATGTTTTCACAGATGTTTCTACCTCGCTCGTCGCGGCTGCTCGAAAAAACTTTGGTGATGCTGTCGATATGTCATTCCAGAAGCTGGACATTGAGGACCCTGCGGTACCAGACGCGTTCAAAGAAAGCTTCCATTTTGTCATTGGGACAAACTGCGTTCATGCGACGAGGCGTCTCAGTGACTCAGTCACCAATCTCCGCCAAATGCTTCGCGCTGACGGGGCCTTGTTGCTCACTGAATTTGTCAAGCAGATGTACTGGCTCGATGTCGTTGTGGGTCTCCTTGATGGCTGGTGGTTGTTTGAGGATGATCGCACATATGCCTTGGTTGACGAGTGGCACTGGGAAAGAGTTCTCGAGAAGTCTGCTTTCGGCCATGTGCGCTGGTCTGACGGCCAATCGCCAGAATCCAAGACGATTCGTCTGATCGCTGCTTTCCCTATACGCCCACCGACCCCGAAGATGGAGCTGAAACCTCTATCATCAGCTGATACGCCAGTAGATATAGAGACCGTTGCGTACAAGAAGGTTGGCAACCAAGAGATACTTGCCGATATCTACTATCCACGACTAGGTCAAGCTAGTCGAGGTGTTAAGATGCCGATTGGTAAGTAGATTAAAGACAAATGCGACTTCCTTCATGTGCGCTCATCTATCATGATTCTTGCTGGGGCTGTATTCTGACCGTGACACAGCGTTGATGATTCATGGCGGTTGTCATGTCGTGTTCTCCAGAAAAGATGTCCGTCCACCTCAAACTCGTCTACTCCTGAAAAGCGGCTTTTTACCAGTGAGTCTAGACTACAGACTCTGCCCTGAGATGCCGCTTTCGAAAGGTGCAATGGTCGATATGTGCGACGCCTATGAATGGGCGCGAAAAACACTGCCGAATCTGCACTCTAAGCCAAACGTGACTGTCGATGGAGAGCGGGTTGTTGTAGTAGGCTGGTCATCGGGAGGACAATTGACCATGTCTCTCGGCTGGACTGCTCCTTTGAGAGGGCTGCCTCCTCCAGCAGCAGTCCTAGTTTTCTATGCCCCGACAAACTACGAGGATAAATGGTGGCGGGCTCCCATCCAACCAGACGGAGCAGAGGACCCGGGCTACGAGTACGACGTCCTGGATGGTGTATGTGACGATACGATAACCGGCTACACTGAGATTGCTTCTTGGAGTCCGCTTTCGGACCCCGCCATCTTGACTGATAGTCGTTGTCGCATTATACTGCACATGAACTGGAAGGCTCAGATGCTGCCAATCCTCGTCAACGGACTACCAAGCAAAAAGAGGTTATCGTCGTCCACATCAAGAGCGGACGCTGCCATGGTTGCTACAAAGGATTGGAATGCCCTGCCGCAACCCAGTCTCGAGCAGACTGCGGAGCTTAGCCCGCATGCACAGATATGCCAAGGAAACTACAAGACGCCTACGTTTTTGGTTCACGGCACCAAAGATGATTTGATCCCCTGGCAGCAGAGCCGAGACACCTACCGGGCAATGATCGAGAAGGGAAACGAGGCGCACCTGGTCATCATTCAGGATGCGCCGCATCTTTGTGACGCAAGCAGCAACATCGATGCCAAGAGCTACGATGCAATCATTTCTGGTTACAGGTTCTTGTCTAGTCATGTCTAAGTTTCTGTGACGGGAAGGGAGGTAGGTGCTCAACCGAAAGTTCTATGTATACCTGATCCTTCTGTAGTCTGGTGCGTAGCGGGCTTTGCAAATGAATTGGTGCGTCTATGCAGACTACAATAGCTATGTGACGCTGCAGACTGTCAAGCAGAGAAGCGGTTGTTGTACTGTAATATAGACGTAGAGTACACACGCTCTCTGGCGGGTCTAGAATAACCCATCTATGAGGATAATTGTGAATATATCGGACTGAGTTGTAGGGTTGTCCTTATTGGGAGGCGGTGCGAACCCATCTTTAAGTTTGCGGGAGTAGCTGCGTACACGTGGGTAAGAGCCTAGGTCATGGATAGAAGCAATTAATTACGCTTATGAGCTTACTTCTGACATTATATGTAGTAAAACTCGGCACTTTATGGATGTTCTATAAGGAGTAATAGACGCAAAGTGAGGATTTGCCTTTACGAGCCGTCCAAGCCTTTCTAAGACGCCAATGACTTATGTACTCTATGACTTGCATCTATCATAAAGCTGCCGATTAAAAAGTCAATATTATCATATGTATGGCATAACAGACCTTATTTGCACCCGGTGCCAAGATTGTACCTATAACTTACATTCCCGCACCATACATATATCACTCTCCTAGGAACACATTTATAGCATTTCGGGTGGCCATACCTTAGGCGTTTCTAAAACCATAGGCGATATAACTAAAATAAAGCTCTTCACTTATTAGCGTTAGGCGGGGGCAGCGGAGGCGACATTTAGAGCGTTGTAAGCCGTAGGCGCTAAGACTTAATAGCAGCACGTATCGCCTTTCGTAGTATTACAATTTAGGATACCCTCACTTAGCGACAGCGAGCAGTAAGAGGAGCTTACATATATGCTTTATATAGCATAGAAGCTTCTATAGTAAGCCTATAATTTCCTTAGAATAAAGATAATATTACTAACTAATAGTAATAACCTTCCTATTATATAGACTGCACTAAGTAGAGAAGATAAAAAAGCCTTTAACTACTTTTTTTAGGCACACTAAGACTATAATAATATTAATAAATTGTTTAGGAGCCCTTATATTAGAGAATATAAGACTACTATATACTACTAGCTGCCTTTATTATTATAGATCGTGCTATAGATAGAGCACTAGCAAAGTGATAGTATTAGCCTAGTCTAGATAGCAAATAAGTACTTTAAGACGCTCGCCTATATTATAGCGTAGAGGCAGGGGACTGACGAGGAATAGGCGATTATAAGCCTAGACTTTCTACGCCTAGTAGGGGTCGGACTAAGCGTCGAAAGCATCGTCTATAGATGCGTCGATAATATAAAGATTATACCTATAACTTATATTCCCGCACTATATATATATCACTCTCCTAGGAATATATTTATAGCATTTTAGGTGGCTATACCTTAGGCGTTTCTAAACTATAGGCGATATGACTAAAATAAAGCTCTTTACTTATTAGCGTTAGGTAAAGGTAGTAGAGGCGACATTTAGAGCGTTATAAGCCGTAGGCGCTAAGACTTAATAGTAGCACGTATCGCCTTTTATAGTATTATAATTTAGGATACCCTTACTTAGCGATAGCGAGTAGTAAGAGGAGCTTACGTACGTGCTTTATATAGTATAGAAGCTTCTATAGCGAGCCTATAATTTCCTTAGAATAGAGATAATATTACCGACTAATAGTAATAACCTTCCTATTATATAGACTACACTAAGCAGAGAAGATAAAAAAGCCTTTAACCACTCTTTTTAGGCGCACTAAGACTATAATAACATCGACGAATTGTTTAGGAGCCCTTGCATTAGAGAATACGAGACTACTATGTGCTACTAGCTGCCCTCGTCATTATAGATCGTGCTGTAGATAGAGCACTAGCGAAGTGATGGTATTAGCCTAGTCTAGATGGCAAACAAGTACTTCGAGACGCTCGCCTACGTTATGGCGCGAAGGCGGGGGACTGACGAGGAACAGGCGATCACGAGCCTAGACTTTCTACGCCTAGTAGGGGTCGGACTAAGCGTCGAAAGCATCGTCCGCAGATGCGTCGATAAGACGGCGGGCCGGGCCACGGCACAATCCGTCGCTAGTGATCTCGGAGAGCCGGTCGAGAAGTGCAGGAACTTCGTCAGAGTCTTGCCCCGCGCCGACGTCGGACCGACATTCACATCACGGCTAGCCGTCAGGCTGAGCAAGCAAGACACGGATGCCGTCGTCAGGGCCTGCCGACGGCTCGGAGTCTCCGTCACCAGCGCCGTGCTCGCCGCGCTGATTCTAGCCGCGGCGCAATGCACGCGAGAGGAGCGGGACGGGGAGCCGGGCGACTACGCATACGCCGGCTGCATCGGGGTCGATCTCCGCCGCCGTCTGAGGGCTGCCGACGCCGACGAGTGCGCCCAGCCCGGCGGCCTACTCCTGGCCGTGGTGCCGCTACACATCGCCGGCGTGCTGACCATGCGGCGCACGGGGAGCATCGCCTCCACAACAAGCACGTTTCCCGCCCTCGCACGGGAGCTGACTGACAATTACCGCCGGAACCCCCTCGCGTACGTCCGGCCCGGCAGTAGCGGCGGCGGCGAGCCGCTCAACATGCCGCTGATGCAAGAGCTTTGCTTCCCCGGCTGGAAGAACGTGTGCTCCGGAAATGCCCTCGCCGGCAGCTGTCTCGCGGGTTCTCCCCTGCTGAGCAGCCTGGGCAGGCTGGACAACCTGCTCGGCCGCGAGTACAGGTCTGCATCGGATGCGGCGGCGGCAGGCGATGCGGGACTCGTGACCGAGGTGTTTCTCGAAGACTTTTGGATCAGCTTTGAGAACGCGGCCGCCTTAAACATGACGCACATATGGACGTGGCAGGGATGCTTCACCCTGTCTGTGACGGTCAACGATGGCTGTTATAGTCACGACCAGATCGTGGACATGATTGGCAAGACGATGCAGGAGTTGAGAAGTGGCTTGGACCTAGAACTGAGCAGCTGCCGCTTTGTTCGGCGTAAGTTTTCATCCAATTTTTGATTATGTATTTTGTGTCTTGTCTTTTTCTTCCCCCCTCTCGTCATCCTCCTCCATCTTCGTCCATCTCCTTTCTGCTCTTGTGCTGCTTTACATTCTCAAAAAAAAAAAAAAAAAGAAAAAAAAAAAAAAAAAAAAAAAAAAAAAAAAAAGAAAAGGGCCGTCCTCATACTTACGCTGACATGATGAACAGACTGCCGAGATCCCTCGTCGTGCGTCAACAAGTATGCGGGTGATGACAAAGACGCACAGTCTCACGGCACGTCTCAGCAAGGAGCCCCAGATCATGCTCGAGAGGTGTGAGCCTTGGGTTCCGCGTTGCCTGGGTTCAGCTTGGCGTAGCCTTTGAGGGGCGCGTGGAACGGAAGAAGGAATGTCGCCGAGGTGCTCAAGGTTTGGACTGAAGAATGTTAAGAGCTGCAGCAAAGAGGTGCTCTATGTTTTGTATGTATGTGCTCCTGCTCGGTGATATGGTGCTCGCGCTCACGCAAAAGAGAACCCGGTCCTATTGTTATCTCATTTCGTCTTTACCTCGTGCTCTAGGCTCGTCACTTTTCATGCTTATTATGTGCAAATCGCACACTGAGCGGCGATGTTAGCCGAAATTTTAGTGCCTCTCTAAAACCGTGATGAGTCTCATCATTACTGTAACGCGGGCACTCTTCACTCTGAAGTCTCGATCTTTCCACTTCTATTCGCCCTTCGCCGCCATATTGGCAAATAGTCCCAAGACTGCTCTGCTTACGATATGTAGGCGAGAAGCAGAGCACCTAGATAGCCCTGACGTACGTAATAGAACCAGCATATAGCAAGTACAGGTAGTATGGCTCATCGTCTATGGTAGAATAAAGAGGAACTGTATGAAAATGCATCATGCTGATAAGGGATGGGCCTTGATGACGAGGAAACGACCGGACCCTGCCTAGATACGGCGTACAAGAGCCCAGCCCTGTTGATTGCACGCACTTCACCTTCACACGTCGTGAGCTGGGTATTCTGCATCGAACTTATCATAGTTTTCTTCTCATATATGGATATATATATGCTACGTAGCATAACTTACCAAAAGCTGTGGTAAAAAAGTTCTCAATCATAATTACGCTTGAATTTGTCACCAGTGCCCGCACCTTGGCTTCGCGGAAACGGTTTCTTCCGATGCTAATTTTAGACTCATAGAATTACATAGCGTTCATATCATGTGAATTCGCCATCCCTAGGACTAGGACGGCTGGCTTTTCTAGCACCGACTGTTGTTTTTTCCCTTCAGTGTAAAGCGGCGTCGGAGGCGAGAGCCACAGTAGGTTCTCAAGAGCCCGAATAGAGAATGAGACTGGTAGCTATTTATCCCGGTCAGAGCGCACCACACAGTTGTAGAATCATCTCGAGGTCGAGTAATGTCTAGCTAGAGCTCGCGAGACGTGAGCCCAGTTGTGTGTCATGAGGCGGAGCGTGAAGCTACCAAGCTGACGCCTGCCGAGCGGCGGAGAATGACTCTTCGACAACCCTCGGAAAATATTTTCAGGTCGTTGACGGGCGCGGGAAGTTTTTGCAGCCGCATTTTATAAACTCTGACCGCGGTATAACGAAGTAGAATGTCATATATAGCAAGTATCTAGATAGTTGTTGAGAAATCAGTGCTGACAAAGCCCTGTTTAAAAAACCACCATGACTCGCGCAGGCACTGAGTCGCACAGCACGAATAGAGGGTGCGCGAGGTCAGTACCCGCCTACCTCTACATTAGTAGGCAGATAGGTACCTATACCAAGTATCTCTCTAATTAGGACTTTCCACTCATCAACTGAAAATCCCCCCCTTCCCTCACCACGTTTCGACGGCGCCGTTTTCATTCGCCAATGCCGGGTTCGGTAGCGCGTCTTTTACTGCACAGCATCATTACTAGTACATACTGTAGGAAGTCGGTGCTACCTATGTACATGTACTAGGTCACATACGCAGGTACTGTACCTACTACTAAGCTACCTAAGTACTAAGTATATTCTGTAAATGCGCCTTCGCCTTTCACATGTGGCCCAGCCCATAGGTTCAATTCGCGCAAAATAGACTCTATTCTCCTCAAGAGTCCTGCATCGCTCGCAGTGCAGGAAACAGAGGCAGCCCGATCGTGGGCTGTTTCAATTCTTTCTGCTACGTGAGCTTATCTTGCTCTCCTGATCCTAGTCGCACGATTCCATCAATCTATCTTCTTCTCTGGCCCGCCAAACGCTGTTTGCGTCCCAGCCCACCTTCCCAACACTGCATCTACTCTACCGCACCGCACTTCACCAGCTTAAAGAGGACTGAGCATCACTCTACGGCCCTCCCTTGGTTGGTGGTGTCGTACACTAATCATCACGCGCGTCGGACAGGCTGATCATCGCCGGATAGCGCACCGCCGGACAGCGTCTCGCTCCCTAGACTTGACGAGCTTCGACCTGGTGTCGTCGCCATGAAGTTTGGCGAGCAGCTGCGGTCGAGCGTCATCCGCGAGTACCAGTGGTACTACATTGACTACAACGACCTCAAGTCGGAGCTCAAAAATGCGACGGGCCCCCCCGGAACTGATGGCAATGGCCTCGGCGGCAATCAGTGGTCCGAGGAGGACGAGACTCGGTTCGTGGGCCGCCTCGAGACGGAACTCGAAAAGGTCCACACCAAGCAGCAGGTCAAGGCTATGGAGATTTCTAGACGGATCGCCGTCAGCCAGCGCGAGGTAAGAGATGTCGTTAATCGTCTTCAGGAGCGCGGCCTCGGCGAGGAGGGGCCCCAGGAAGAGGAGTTCATTCTGCTCGAGGAAGACTTGTCCGACATTATTGCCGACGTCCACGACCTGGCCAAGTTTGTCCAACTCAACTACACTGGTTTTTATAAGATAATCAAGAAGCACGATGTAAGGATTGCCACATACACCATGAGTCAACCCTTTCCTGCACTTTACTGATCCCGGACTTGTCTGCACAGAAACAAACCGGCTGGCACCTTCGGCCCGCTTTCGACGCCCGACTCAAAGCCAGACCCTTTTACAAAGAAAATTATGACGCCTCCGTCATCGAGCTCTCCAAGCTCTACGATCTTGTCCGAACCCGGGGCAACCCTGTCAAGGGTGACAGCGCGGCCGGCGGCTCCCAGGCCAGTTTCGTCCGTCAGACAACCAAGTACTGGGTACACCCCGACAACGTCACGGAGCTCAAGCTCATCATCCTTAAGCATTTGCCGGTCCTCGTCTTCAATGCCGGCAAGGAGTTTGACCCCCAAGACTCCGCTATCACCTCCATCTATTACGACAACCCCGAAAACTGGGATCTCTACGAGGGTCGTCTGAAGAAGACGGAAGGCGCAGAAGCCATTCGATTGCGTTGGTACGGCGGCATGCAGAGCGAGACCATCTTTGTCGAGCGCAAGACTCATCGCGAAGATTGGACTGGCGAAAAATCGGTCAAGGCTCGATTTTCTTTAAAGGAGAAGAACGTCAACTCCTATCTCAGCGGCCAGCTGCTCCCCCGCGCGATTTTTGAAAAGGTTCGGAGGGAGGGCCGAAGGTCTGAAAAGGCGATTGCAGAAGATGAGCGGCTGGCCTCCGAGATACAGTATTCTGTCCTCAAGAAGGGTTACAAGCCCGTCTGCCGCTCCTTCTACAATCGCACAGCTTTTCAACTGCCGGCCGATGCCCGCGTGCGCATCTCCCTCGACACAGAGCTGACCATGGTCCGCGAAGACAACCTGGATGGTCGGGCGCGCTGCGGCAAGAACTGGAGGCGCATGGATATTGGCATCGACTACCCGTTCTCACAACTCCCTCCCGAGGACGTCGTCCGTTTTCCATATGCCGTTCTCGAGGTCAAGCTCCAGACCCAGATGGGACAAGAGCCGCCCGAGTGGGTTCGTCAATTGATTTCCTCCCACTTGGTGGAAGCTGTACCCAAGTTTTCCAAGTTCATTCATGGATGTGCCTGCTTATTCCCCGACCGCATCAACCTGCTCCCCTTTTGGATGCCCCAGATGGACATTGACATCCGCAAACCCCATACACATGATTTTGGCATACGCAGAGCAGCCCTCTCAGGTACCACCACAACCTCTGATGATGATGATGACGATTTTGACTCCGATGACGAGTCGCCCGGCCCGAACAGTACGGCACGTGTACTACCTCAGCGGCCGCGGAGACCGCTGCTCCCCACCGACACAGAGGGTCAGACTGTGGATCTCGCCGCCACCAGCGAAGACTTCCCCATCTACGACTCGGACGACGAATATGATGAAAACTACGAGTTGGAAGAGGCGAGAAGAGTCGGCGGATGGCACTACTACTCTACGCTTCTAGCAGCAAAAGGTCACGCTGCCGGCCATGCTCTTCTTAGCGGCCTATGGGCTCTAGTCCCCCGCCCTCGCAGTACTCAGGTGTCGCGAAGCGCACGGCAGGAGATGCTCTTTGGCAACCAGCAGGTTCAAACCAAAAAGTTCAAGGCGCCGAAGGGGAAAAAGATTTACGTTCCTGTGCGTGTTGAACCCAAAGTTTTTTTTGCAGCGGAGCGGACGTTCCTAGGCTGGGTTAGTACAAATGACCATTCTTTTTTCTTCTTTCTTCCTGCTCGACAAGTTAAAAAGCTGACTATGGATCTCTCTCTCTCTCTCTTTACCTGCTCTTAGCTCGAGTACTCCATTTACATTGGCACCATTGCCATGACACTACTCAACCTCAAGAGCCACCCGACGCCCACGTCGTTTTGGATCTCCGGCATCTTTACCCTGCTCGCCATCCTCAGCCTGATGTACTCTGTCGTGGTCTATTTGTACCGGAGCCGCGCGATTCGCAACCGCAAGGCGGCGCGCTATTTTGACAAATGGGGCCCCAGCGTCCTCTGCGCTGCGCTCTTCGTCGCGGTAGCGCTCAACTTTGGGTTTGAGGGCCGTCAGCGCGAGCTATGGTAGCTCCAAGTTGTAAAAGAATATCTCTCATGTTTGCGTATTGTTCTTGTGTTTACTCGGGATCGTCTGTCGTTTTAAACATGTTTGTCTCGCTCCCAAGCGTTGTCGCCGACAAGGTGAGTACTGTTTTGGAGGTTTCGATTCGAATTATAAGAGATAGGCAGGCAATAACGGGCAAAGGCCGCCTCGTATCAATTCAGTCATACTATTCAGTCAATCTGTCTGCAAACCCTGTTTTCGTCAGTTGATCTCATCAAGGGCAGGTTTATTACCAGTACACGCCTTTTCGTTTGCCATCAGTCTTGTATAAACAATTAATTATGACTGTGGGCGCAGACAACCCCGTGATGGCACATATATATACCACAAGAAGAGAAAGAATGAGAAAAAAGAAAACACGTAGTCGATTTAAAACAAAGTTTATGTATAATAAAGCTAAGCGGGGAGAGAAAATGAAGAAGAAAAAGAAAAAAGCTTCCGAGTATGGGGTATAACATTTTTCAAAAGACGACTCGGCGTGTCTGCCCAAGTCTTATAAAGAGGAGCATATACTTGGATTCCACCAATAAGAATATGTGTTAGTCGGTATCGAAAGAGAGGGAAAAAAACGAGCGTCGCTTGGGGCGTAATTGTGAAGATAAGGGGTACCAAAAGAAGTGAGAAGAAGAGAGGAGAAAAAGCCGTCAGAAGACCTGAACTGACGTTGAAGATCTCATCCTATGCGGGCGAAGAAATAGTTATAGTTCTCAGAAGTACGAAATTGAAACGGGAGAGGGAGAAAGGAGAAAAGCGTGAGGGGAAAAGAAAAGGGCTGAAAAGCAGTTGGGAGTCTTGCTCCTAATTCTGTGCATATATCCCGAGCATCCACACCTAACGAAACCGACAATATGATAACGGCCCTGGGAAGGGAAGAACGAACAGTGTGAGAAGACAGGCACGTGGCTAATGAGGCCATTGTGACAGGAAAAGCCGGAACTCCGAGTAGCCCATGCATAAAGGTCATTATGGAACGACAAAAGAGAACCTAGTGTAGGCAGTCGACTGCTTGCGACGAAGATGGAGAGAGAAACTGAACTGGGGGCAACAAAAGCACATTGTCATGCTAGTGTTCTGACTTATCAGCTTCTACAATTATTTGTGAAGCTCATTTGTAATTTCCTCGCGGACATGTCTACACCACTTGCAAATGGCGGCCTCGAAATCGAGCCAGGCCTGGCGATCAGTGCCGTAGGCTACACCGAGAGCGTCGACGCGCAGTAGGACCTCGAAGCGAAGCTCGGCCGCCTTGACCCAGTAGCGCAGGTTTTCGGCGCACCGGTATGGCTTCTGCGTGTCGGTATGAAACGAGGGAATGGCGCCGAATCGTCTCTTGGACTTGTGAACGGCCGCATTGTGTAGCTTCACCAGACGCACCCCGTTTTGCATAGCAGACAGAAAGGGGGTCGGAAGGGTTTGTGCTCCTGCCGCAGGGGACCAGGTGGGAAGGGCATCGGCAGCCGGGTCCATGGAGGAGAGAAAAGCGGACTCGCGAGCGAGCTCACGGCCGGACCAGTCGCCTGTGAGCCAAGTCCAGCCAGCGCGTTCGGCCCTTTCGGCAGTTTCTATTTCGTTCTCTCGTCGAAGAATGTCAAAGACGCTGGCAGTCCAAGACAGCATTATCCTGATATCGTCATCCTTCATGCCACCTTTGAAACCGCGAATTGCCATTTGCTTTAGCACTTCCATGACGGCGAGCAGGTCTGAGCGAATCTGCTTCTCCGACTTGATAGAGTCAAGACGATCAGGTTGCTCGTGTGCTGTGTAGTACATTTTGGCGGCTCTGATGGCGAGGGTGACAACGTCGAGAATGTGCATGCCCTGGAGTTCGTACCAGCCTTGTGAGTTTTCTTCGGGCATGTTTGGCAGAGAGGGCTCTGTTGAGATTGTGGAATGCGAGCCGGCTTTTCTGGCCTCGGCCTCTTTGAGGGCCTTTTCGGCATCGTGAAGAGTAACCTCGAGGTCGGCCTTGAGCTCTACTATTGTCGGCGGACGGGGTATAGGCGTGTCTCTCTGATGATATGTGCTAACCGTGGGGGGCAGCATGCCTGACTCGGACTCGGTGAGGCTATCCTCGTCGTAGTAGTCCTCGTCTTCCGCGCCCGGGACGATTAAAGCATCAGCAGACGGGAGGAAACCGGGCGAGATGGAGTCTGGGCTGCTGACTATGGATGTGTAACTTGAATCAAAATCAGAGCCGGAGATGCGACTGGCATCGGCAGAACCATCGAGGGCGGAGAGATCGAGCGTTATTTTGGGCTGCTTCTTGCGGGCGAGCTGAGCACCCTTGCCGTCGAGCAGGCCGGTACGAGCAAAGTAGTATTGCAGGTGGGCTATGCTTCCGAGACTCATGACGCTCTCGCGCGACTTTGCACTGGCGGCAAAGTCGGTGGCCTGTGGTTTCATATACCCTCTCCTGCGAGTTCTTGAGTCGGCAGAATGTGTGGACTTGCGGGAGATGTGCGATACGTCGGACCGGCGGGAGTGGTAGGAGCCGGAGGAGTGCCGGGAGGTCAGGCTGCTGCCAAGGGAGTCTCGGGAAGCGAGGTCGGTGGCAGAACCATGCGAGAGGGATGATGCTGTCGAGATGCAGCGGGTGAGCTCTGAACACGCTCCCATGGCGAGAGAGGGGGCGAGATCAGGAGAGGGCGGGTGATTGTGGGCGGCAGCCATGGGGATGGCTCTGCCCTAGGTGGCTGGGCGGGTCGATTGTGGGTGGTGGTGGTGGTTGTTGTTGTTTACTCTGCAGTACAGCACGAGTAGGGCATAGCTGGAGTGTCGACGCAAGCGATGCGGGCAGAGTAAGAGCCGCGACGGTGAGGTCGTTGACGAAATGGCTCACGGAGGTGTGAAAGATGCGTCGGTTTCCAAATTAGTGGTGCCGAGCTAGTTGAAGAAAAGCGGCGATTTGAAACGGGCGATCCCGAAGTTTGTTGATGGGAAGAAGAAGAGGGGGGTCAGGATAGTCAGCAAGCAAACAAGGGGGCCGGGGCAAGGCGATTCGACCATTCGATTGTCACCAGCCAAGATGGAGGTGATGGTAATAATCCTGTACAGTATATACAGTTGGCGGTACAGTACTGCACAGTACACTCACTGACTCGGACTCAGCACCTGTAGGCCACTAATAGTAGCGGTGGTCCACCATCAACTGTGAACAGTGCAGTACTACAGTAAGATGCATACTGTACCTGTACTACAGTACTTACAGGTACTGTACCTACAGGGTGGCAATGGTTTGGCCGTTGCGGCTTCTATTTTCAATGCAGCCCAGCCCGTTGGCTGTCGCTAGAAGATATGCGAGCTGGCTGGTAGCTGAATACGAATACAGAGTGACTATGGGGGCAGTTGTGAAACGGCCGATTTTGAAGTCGACGTTTGGATCACTTATTAGTAGGCTGCAGCAGGTGTACAGTGTACATACAGTACGAGGGCAATTATTGGCTCCACGGCAACAGCTTGGCCTTGGGCTCTGGGAGCAGGAATGCAAGCACAATATATGCGCAGCTAGCCATTTTGGAATCGCAAATGAAGAGAGATCGAAACAGCTGCATATTTTTTTTTTTCTCTTTGTCTAATTCCTGGTAGCCTGAGCACAGGATACGCAGAGTAGAGAAAGCAGTACACGTCTTATAGGTGTTGAACGGGTATGCATAACGCGGGGCTTGGCTGAGCAGAATGGATGCCCGTGTATCAGTGTTTTAGTGTACAGTATATGCATACAGTACATATGCATATAATTCTTCTCTCATTTATCAACACTGTAGTGATGACCCTTTCCTAGTATTCTGTCGTGTTTACCAGCAAAGGAGTTCCCAATCTTTTCGCAGTCCTTCCATATCAACGCCACGGGCATACGCTGGATTTCTGTCTGACAGTATTGGCTAAGCTGCCTATGGAAAGTCGCAGAATCCCAATTTGACAGCAATATGGCAATCATCAAACACGTCTACAACCAACCCGACTCGTGGATGTTTGTGGCAGCTCACATTCCGTCCAGTGTTCGCATACGACGATTGTTGCGCTGTGTCCATGCATAGCCAGTATCAGCTCTCCTACCGGCTCAGTCAAGATCAAGAGTAATATCCCCGTGGGACAAACTGGCGGGCACAACTTCTGCATGTACACAATAGGGCTCAGCAGCCACTATCGAAGCGATTCCAGCTACGAAGATTCGACCATCCACCCAATAGCTACAGATGTATATAATTGGAGCACTTCTTCTGGCGACTGTTGATTATGACGATGATGGCGGTCCAGCGCCGATGCTACTCAACTACTCAAACGCCGTGAAGATGTCGGTTGACGACCCCAACGCAAAGGATCGCTGCAGGAGCTTCTATGTACATCCGCGAACCAGAAGGGTCCAGATGAGCAACAAGAGGAAAAGTAGTGTCAAGAAATCACAGTCACTCGAAGTCACTTTGTTCCACCACCTGAGGCTTGTTGAGTCCCGCGCACGCACCGTCTACCTTTCTTGGGCAAGTGCATCTTTGCTTTGCGTGCCCCCGAGTAGTAAAGCAAAGAAGAAAAAAATGAAAAAAGACGATGGTGAATAGGAAGAGGGTCAAGATCCATCCCATCTTCACCGGCGGGTAGCGATCGAGGATAAGAATTCATTTCGACGTTCCGCCTCCCGACTATAGCACCCGAGGAAGCCGCTCGTGACCGTCGAGCTGCAGTTCTGCTCGACTCCGCGCATGGCCATGCACATATGCGTGGCCTCCATGACGACGGCCACGCCGCGAGGCTGCAGGCTCCCCATCAGCGCCTCCGCGACCTCATTTGTCAGGCGTTCCTGCACCTGCAGGCGGCGGGCATACTGCTGGACGATGCGAGCAATCTTGGAGAGGCCAACCACAACGTCGTTAGCGATGTATCCCACGTGTATCTATAGTAAGTCCGGTCAGCATGGTGGATCAAAAGAAAGAAAGGGCTCTCTCCCCATGGAGGCTCACCTTGCCGCTAAAGGGGAGCAGATGATGCTCGCAGAGTGAATGGACTACAATGTCACGCACAAGAATGCTGTTGCCTCCACCTTCACTGAAGATGGCGCCGGCAACAATCTCGGCACTCGTCGTTTCGTGATAGCCGCTCGTCAGGAAGAGCAACGCCTTCGCATACCGTGCCGGCGTCTTGACGAGACCCTCTCGCTGCGGATCCTCGCCGATGCATTCTAACATCATGCGCACGGCGCTGCACATCTTTTCCAGCCGAGCCTTCTCGGGGCTTATCCCGTCTTTTTGACTCGGGCCTGAAGCGGCATCTCGGTCGTGAGCGTACGGTCTATCGGAGCCGTGACAGTTCGCCGCTGAATCGCTCGCCATTTCGGGCACCTGAGAATTCATACTGTCAAATTCGGCGATATTCAAGCTCTCAAGTATGCAGAACCTTGCCTCGAGGCTTTCTCAACACGTAAATGTGGTCTGCACTGGTCATCTCTGTGACAAATGACGAGCCACCTCCCTGAAATAGATTCGACGGGGGCATCCGAGCTGCTTTGCGCAGCCGCGAGCCACAGCCCCTGCTTCTCTCCTTATATCTTTTAATGGCTAAAAGAGGCTGCCTGCATGCCTCGGAAACACTCCGCCTCATTATACGTGGGTGGGACCCCAATGCTTTTGCAGCTTCCGCCTGCGGATGATGCACCTCGCCGGATAGACTAAAGCATTCCTCATATCTGTGCTGTCGTACAAATGCAACCGTCGCATGCAGTTGATGCCTGATTCTAGTGAGGGGTCAATGGCCACCATGATATTTCAGTACCTCCCCTCTCCCCTCTTTGAAATAACCGATGCAGGACTTGTATTTTATCTACACGCTGAGCCTGTCAGTACTTTTCGCATACTCTGAATACTAGTATAGCCAGACAGAATGGCCACGCTCGATTTCTTGGAGAGCGCCCTCAAGCAAGCGGCTCAAAGGGCAAAGGTTCCTCGACGGCCGTTGTCTGCTGAGCAATATGACTCCGGCTATAGTATCGTGACGCAGGGCCCTAACCAATCAACCTACTCAAACTTTGTCACGCCGCAGTTGACCAAGCTACTCGGTGCGTCTGCCTCTCGTGCTCATCTTTCCATCCTGGAGGTTGGACCCGGTCCGAAAAGCGTGCTTGGCGATGCGCCGGATCGTATACGACAATCCATCACGCGGTATGTGGCCTTCGAGCCCAACAAAGACTTTGCAGAAAGACTGAACGCATGGCTTAATCCTCGCGGCGATGATATTCCTCCTTTACTCGGTCTGGCGGAACCAGCCGTTGTCCACACAGTCGCCTTCACTGCGGAAGGTCCCCGGCAAGGTTCGCAGCAGACAGATGACGATGACAAATTTGACGTCGTTTTGTTCTGTCACAGCATGTACGGCATGAAGCCCAGGAACATATACATTAAGAAAGCATTATACATGCTCGCAGAAAAGTCAAGATTCGGCCTTGTCATTGTCTTCCACCGCGGAGATGCCTTTCACGTCGACAACTTGGCCTGTCACAAGAGCGCTGTTTTCCATGTCGGACGGACTTTGATCAAAGATGAAGATGGCATTCTAGACTCGCTCTCATCTTTCATCGTCGGCTTCACGCCTCAAGTTACGGACGCTGGGTCAGCGTTATTGGCGGAGTGGCGTCGAATCTGCCGCGACATGGGCAGCATTGACGACAGTACCAGCAACACCCTCCGATTCAGCTACCCAATCTCGATGATGGCCTTTACCAAAGCGTCAATTTCGCTGTCGCGCCTGCTGAGGAAAGTGCGAAATGTTGCCGAAACGCCAGTCAAGAATCGATTTGCTCGCCTTCAGCGCGGTGCGGCTCGCATCTTACCTGACAGCATCGAGGACATCCAGCGCTGCGTGCAGTGGGCTAACAAGCACAGAATGAGCCTGACCGTCATCAGTGGTGGTCACAGTGAGAACTGCAACCGCTGCAATGTTGTCACCATTGACATGAGTAGCTTCAACCAAGTCCACATGATCAACGGCCAGTGTCCTGGCATGACCCGCGGCGTCATCGCGGGCGCGGGGTGCAAGACCGGTGTCATTGTGCAAAAGTGCATGGCTGCGGGTGTGATGGTGCCTCTGGGTGGTCGGCCAAGCATCGGCGCCGGTCTGTGGTTGCAGGGAGGCATCGGACATCTGAGCAGACAATACGGCCTCACGAGCGACGCCATCATTGGCGTGGTCATGGTCGCCGTTGGCACTGGTAGGATCGTATACGCCGGAACTGTTCCTCCCGAGCATCGACCGTACGGTGCAGCCCGCGCGGAAGATGTGGGCGAACTTCTTTGGGGGCTCAAAGGTGCCGGGACCAACCTAGGCATAATCGTCTCCGTTGTTTTCCGGGCCGTCAAGAGTGTTGACTTTGGAGTACAGACATGGTCATGTGCTGTGGATGGCGAAACCGAAGCGGAAGCTACCGTTGCCCGGTTCGAGGAGCGCTTCGCCATGATGCTTCCCATTGATTGCTCGACAGACCTATATCTACACTCTAAAGCGGGGAAGCTGCATCTCAGTGGTAACAGAATCGAGATTATAAAGGACACCGAAAAGCAACCAGCCGCCCTTCCCGCCAACTCGCAGTTCACGCCGATGAATGCCCCCCGAGTCTTGAACAGCGTCGAGATGCTCAATGCTGACCTGTACATGACCAAGCTGCTGGATGGTCACGGCGATTACAAGACGTCTTCTTTTAAGCGATGCATATTCTTGACGAGTATCAAGTCGCAACTCGTAGCCTCCCGTCTCGTCAAGGCACTCGATACCAAGCCTAGTGCTCTATGCTACCTGCATCTCCTTCAAGGCGCTGGTGCGATCCAGAAGACACGCGCCACCGCCACGGCTTTCGGCAATCGCCTTTGGGGCTGGGCCTGCGTCATCACCGGCGTCTGGCCCCGCGACAGGGACAACTCACCTGCCGCCCATGCCGCCAAGGACTGGGTCTACGAGGTGGCGGCGGGACTACTTCGTCTTGGTGGCACCGCCTACCCTGCCGATCTAGGTCAGAGCGATCTCAGAGACGCTGCACTCGCTCGGACGGCGTTTGGCCCAAATCTCCGGCGCATCTCGAGGCTCAAACGAGTCTACGATCCATCCAACGTGTTGGCGCATGCTTGCCCGCTTCCCTTGGAGGAACGAGAGCAGAAGCTCGTTGTTCTGGTCACCGGAGACAGCTGTGCGGGCAAAGATCACTGCGCAAATGTCTGGGCCGCCTTTCTCGTTGGCCAGGGTCATACGGCACGCATCGCGAGCATCAGCGACGCCACAAAGGCGGAGTATGCGAGACAGACCGGGGCAAGCTTTTATCGGCTTATCAACGATCGAGGCTACAAAGAGCAGCACAGAGAAAGACTGACGCGTTTCTTCGAAAACCTAGTTGAGAAACGACAGATGCTGCCGTTTGAGAACTTTCAAGCTATCGTGGCTGACTATGCGGACGCTGATGTCTTGTTCATCACTGGAATGCGGGATGACGCTCCCGTGGCAAGCTTCCAATCTCTTGCACCGGAGAGAAAGCTGATAGAGGTCCAAGTCACGGCCATAGAAGCGGAGCGCGTGAGCCGTGGGCTCGGCGACAGCGGCATCTCCGTTCCTTTGCCGTTGCAGAAACGCCAGGGCGCCGGCAACGATGTCCAGCACGCATCACCGTTGAACTGCCAACCAGACTTCAGCTTCGACAATTCCATGAATGGCGACAGGCTCGCTAAAGTGTTCGCCGAGCGACGCCTACTGCCTCTTCTATCGAGGAAGATTGAGCAGCTCTCCAGCATGGTGCACGAGGTCCCCGACTTTCCTCGTCCGCGTATCCAGTTCAGATCGGTGCTCAACATTGTGCAGCAGCCAGGCGGCCTCGCGCTCTGCGTGTCTCTGCTCAAGGATCTCTTTCATGGAAACTGGACCGATGTGGACGCGCTGGCTTGCTGCGAGGCCGGCGGCTTCATCTTTGCTTCCGCACTTGCTCACGAGCTCGGCCTTCCCCTGCTGCCCATCCGCAAGCGTGGCAGGCTTCCGCCACCGACCGCTTCCGTCACAAAGCTCTCATCGCACGTGTCATCACTCGGGGGATCTCGCCAGACAGAAGAAGAGACGATAGAAATCAGCCGCGGTGTCATCTCGCCCGGGTCTTCCGTGGTCGTCGTCGACGATGTGCTCGCGTCGGGAAGGACACTGCTTGCGGTGGTGCGACTTCTGAGAGAAATTGGCATCGGCGCAAACAGAGTCGGCGCTTTGGCGGTGACGGAGCTTCCGGCTCATGGTGGGCGGATGTTGTTGGCAAAGAATGGTTTTGGCATGGTTCACGTTCAGAGCCTCTTGGTTTTTGAGGGCTCGTGATGGCTATAGTATCACACAACTCGCTGACGGCAGTCTGTCCAACTCTGTGACCATCCACAACCTTGCTCGAGCTTATGTCCTATCGAAAATAGTCTATACAAACCACACGCTCTGCGTAGGGCTGGCTACCTTGAGCAACGTCTTGCATGCGGCACAGTGTCCTGATCGATTTCTCCAACAAGTGTTACCCTTTTGACGTAGTTTCAGTAGTCCGAAATGACCGAATATAGCTGTATTTAAACACTGCTAACTAATCGTACTCACGAGTCTCAAGTACTTACAGGAACAGCCGAGATACGCCTAGCTGTTTCGAACCGAGTTCGAAGGCACTCGTAAACCAGCACGTCCACATGCGCTCGTGCTCAGGCGTTGCAATCTTCATTCACTTTCTTTTACAGGTATTGACAGCGGTGGTATTTCTCCACTAATGGCGCGCGCTCATCTCTCCTTTGTATTGTCGCTGGACGGCGACCAGCTCTCCTACAGCCCATTTTGCGGTCAGCTTGTCCTGTCTATCCCCGACATCTCCTGCAAAGCTTCTCGTGAGTGTTTTTTGGTTGGTCTATATCCATATTGACCCTCTGAAAACCCGATATCTTACTTTGGTTCTCTTTGACCTAGTGCGGATTGACATGCTGTTGGAGTGCAAGTGAGTCACCCCCTCTCCGTATTAACTCTTTCATTGTTCTTTTCTACTTTCAGCTCACTACATGGTGAGGACCTGACACAAAGCATGACACAGATCAAGACGAGGCTGTGCTACAATGAATCTGTCAAAGAAGCAATAGAGAGGCGCAGTAGCACCGTCTTCTATCTTGCACGTGACACCACTGCGGAATCATGTTGTGAATCATGAACCTCATAAGTCGCCGTAGGAAACTCATCATCAAGGCCGTTCCTTTCCGCAGCGATATAAACGCTCTCCCTTCTCTCTCCTTTACTATGAGCCAGTAGCCTTCTAACTAGCTAGATTATCCTTCACTAACTAGCAGCTGCGCGGGTCGAAGCAAAAAAAAAAAAAATGCCAACAATCAGCAGCATATGGCGTTATCTGCGCGGCCTGCAGTGGAGGGAGCAGGTTCAGCACGTGTGCAAGTTTTGCGATTCTACAAACTTTGCCAAAATTAGGCGCAGGGTAAGGTTTTTTTTTTTTTTTTTTTTATACTCTGCAGTTGATGATTGGCGGCCGCTTGAGCTGACTCTGACTCGACTGCATTCGAAAGGACCGCGGCGTGATTGCCGTTGATAATCGACAGTCTGCGGGTGAATGCCACTGGCTTATCATGCCCGAAGACCACGCCGCTCGGGATATTGAAAACTTGAAAGAAGAGCATCTTCCACTTCGTATGTACTCCTCTCTCTCTCTGCCCCCCTCGCAACACGGCGGTCGACCGGCTGACAAGGCCTTCAGTCGAGGCGATGGATCGTATGAAGAATTACCTGCTCGAGACAGAGTATCCTAACCTACCACGCTCCGATGTGATCTCGGGTTATCACAGAGGTCGTCGCCCACTCTTCTGGGACATCTTTTATCCCGACATCATCTCTATCCATCATCTCCATTTGCATGTCATTGTTCGGCCGCGCCCGCTTATGTGGCTTTTCAAGTACCCCAGCTGGCTTCCTCTCATGTGGAAGTCGGATGCAACAGTGATGCAGGAACTACGCCGAAAGCTGTAGATAAGTCTTCTGTTACGCTGTCTTTCGAGACGGCGACGGTCATCATAGCAATAGCAAGATACTTCATTACAAGCCGATCAGGCAGAAATGCTTTCTGCTGCTTCTAGCGTGCGGTTGGCCCGTCTTCATTTTTGCATGCTAAATCTTGAGAAATTATTGGAGCGTGGAAGTAATACGGGAAGGTCAGCAATACAAACAGTTAACACAAATTCATCTTTATGAACACCGCTTTCCTAGCTACTAGGTTTTAGTTTAACAATGCATTTCGCTCTATTCACTATTGAAGTGATGATTCTTGCCACAATTTTCAGCTGCCGCGCTCAGCGTATAATCGCATGCTTCATGTCAGGTCGGTAATGGTGATGCCAACATGACACTCATCTCTGTAGAGTCTCTCTCTCCTCTACCAATCTGAGTCATCCGAGATTATATCACGTAGGATGATTTGACTCGATTGAATGTTCCTCTAATATTCGAGGCAATCCACGATTTACTCGCGTGCGATCAAGCTTCAACATGAGCCTCAAAACTTACACGTGTTTCGTATTTCTCACTATTTAGTAGGTGCGGCGGTTTCGAATCTGGTGAGATAAGGCCAGACTCTTCCTGATCCACATTGATAGTCTCTCTCTCGCTCTGCTCGTGGTCTATAGCCAAGCTCGCCTTCCAGTAAAACTCGGCAACTGCTTCGGATAGCTCCGGTACGCCTATATTGACCGCAACGCACTGCCCGCCGATTATTGTAATTGCAACATCCCGAGTATCCGAGGCCTCGTTTTCGACACTGTGGCCCATTACCTGATCTTACTCGTTCATACTGCATACAAGTCAGTCAAAGCAGTGAGGAAGACACTTATCGGGACGCTTCTTAACGGTGCAGTGACAGCAACAAAATAGCTTTCCCCCATGAGCGAGCCGAGGACAAAGTCGTACGTGCGGATCGTCATCATACGTGGCGTTTATCTTGCAGCTGAGTTCGGCACTTGCGGTTGGCTTTACCATTCTAGACGGAGCGGTGCTACTACGCTGATGTTGCATTATGATATACCACGCCTTAGTCAAGCCTCTTCCGTGCCAGATTCCGAGACAAATCTCACATCAGCTAGCCACACGCTTCTTTCAAGCAGACGGGTCTTATGAGAGACAGCATGCAATTCCAACATGAGCGCACTCTCCTGATTGGAGGCGAAGCACTTGCTTCCGGGGAGTTTTGGTGGCGAAAAGTAAACTTTCAATGCTTGGCCAGCTGAAAACCGAGACGAAACGCGTCGTATTTCGAAGAAGTCATGTTTCTTTTTATGTGGATACCACAACAACGGCCCGGTACACCTTTACATGCTTCCCAGTACGTGCTATCATGGACTATTCGAACCGTTTAAGAAGTCTCTATCTCCGGTACATGGATGTGACTTGGAAAGGGTGGGAAGAAAAAGGGTAGAAACTTCTTTTGTGACGGGGGAGATTTGAAAACCTTTTGAGCTCCTTTTCTGACATGTTTGTCCACTCTCAGCCGGCGAGGACTTGGATGATTTGACAACTGATGAGTTGTCCGCTGGAATGAAAAATGAAGTCAAAAAAAGTCCTGGCAAAAGGCTTGAGCAGTACTTTGGTTGAAGTTTATTCCCGGTTTAGACTTTGTTCCTATGTAACACAACTCGGGTAACTTTGTTCTCACACGGCTGATGGACACTATACCATGACGTAGATCTTCGTGCCGAGGAGATGGAAGCAGAGCGGTCAGTCAGCACGGAGGTCGACGTACGACCGTATACCGACCAACCACACGATAAGACGGCCCCGAGAAACTGTCTCGAGGTGAAACAGCGGAGACTCTATTTCGTTTCCTGCTACATGATGTCACCAGGATTAAGTGGTCCGCCAGAGTCTGCCGTATATCTATATATACCGTCGCGTGCTCTGCTCTTTGGATGTATGGACAACCTCGCCATACCACTATTGCCTTAATACAAAAAAGTAAACTTCTATTCAAGATCCAAGATACCGGCAAGCATGAGAGTCACAGCTCTGCTCGCGGCGCTGGGCGCCGTTGCCGTGCTCGCTGATACCACGGCTGTCCTCTGCACGGACAAATCTGGGGCAAAGGGCGAGTTTCCAACTATCTTTTTTTCTTTTTACGCGACAGTGAACGGCAGCTGACAATTTGAGTAGTCGCATGCAGATCATCGACGGGCTGTGCGAAGATAGATAAGGGATGTGTCTGTGACCAGCAGAAGATGTCCAAGACCTACGGGTATTGTATCAAATAAGCGCTCTAAAGAGACGATACAATGGCGATGAGCAGCGCGATAGGCACTATGCCTTGCCATTTGCTTAGTCGGGTATCGAAGGTCTTCTGGAGGGATATGGGCTTTTAGTCACTCTCGAGTAGATAATACATCTCTTGGTTCTCCTGTAACCTAGGTATCTCGTGATGTGCCAAAAGTCTTCGAATCGGCCTTTATGCTTAGCCTGGTCTAGAAACCAGCAAAGAAATACCAACTATAATACAGTTCCATCAGCAAACTACATCTCACAAAACGAACCTCCGGGTCGAGGCTGTATCGGAGTCCTAGAACTCGAGCGGATAGAGCCAAATACTTCATAAGTTTGTGCGCACTCGGTCGCCTCAAAGCTGCAAGCTAGAACGTGTCGTGTACGGCCCGCAGACATGTGTCCAGTCCTTTCAGGAGTGAGACTGTATCATAAAACTAGCATTTGTTTTTGTTCGATGTCGTCCGAGATCGTGTTCAGGCTGGCCGCTACTGAGGGTCTCAGCCATGACTCTGCTCCAATACGTAGTCTTTCTCACGTTCTTCATATCATCATTTCTAGAATATGGGCTATTTTATTTTTACTTTCGCTGTTGCTTAAGCTGGAGTTGCCATCTTCTCGTCAGGAGAAGAATGAGTTTCAACAGCCATTGCCGAAAACTCTCGCATCATATTGCCGAGTCGTCGCTGCTCCGGATGCGCCGTCATGTCAATGATGTTGACAGGGTACTGAGCTTGAATATGGTCTGCCCGCAATCGACAAGACGCCCTTTCATTATGAGAGTTTGACGGGGTCAAAAAACGCAAAAGTGTGCGAACATCATCAGCCGTCAGCGAATGCTTGACAAGCTCAAAGATGGTACTTGGGATATAATAGTTCTTCCCCTGGTCGGCCAGGCCCTTCGCCATGAGAAATACGGTGCTTCGGATATCGTCGGTGCGCTCCTTCGGCAGGGCATTGTTCATAGTTGACTGCGTGAGTCTATTCAGAGCCGCAAATCCGAGCGTGGCGAGAGCGTGTGTGATGTACGTATCAGAGTTTTCATAACCGTGGCACAAGTAGTACAGACGCATCAATGTCTCGAAGTTTATCCTGGCGTTATCTGCGGTACTGTGGAATAAGGGTAGGCGGTCCTTTGTCGCAGGCATCCCTGTCGCCCTGGCGGTGGCGAGACCGTAGAGATTTATGATCACATTGAAGTACAACAAGCTGGTAGATATGTAATCAGATGCCGACTGGAAGCAGGGAAACTGAGTGGGTAGAGAGAGCTGCGGCAACTTACTGTAGCTTGAAGTGCGAGGGATACACGATCTCGACGGGCGCAAGGGCGGACGGTAATGACTTGGCCCAATGGTCCAGTTGACAACCTCTCTCGTCAATGAAGTCACACAACGTCTGGTCACGTAAATCTGCGTCGCCACCCCACAGCTTTTCAGTAATCCCGAGAAGAATCACAGAAAGCTCGCTCCGGGCCCGGTGCAGGTGGCCAAAATGCATAGGGCAACGCTGCGAATATGGCGGATAGAGCAGCACGATTTCTCCGTACCAGGAATTGTCCTCTTTCGGGTCTGGAAGCCGGCATCTCGGTGGCGAGTTGATGATGGGCGCTTTCATGAAGTGGTATTGCTGCAAGCTAGGCGATGTGGCGATCAACGTCCAGTCACACAACGTCGAAATGCTCCTACAGACCTCTTGCGGTGGAGCATCCTCTACTCACCTCGTCCAATTGAACAGGCTCCATGCAGTAAAATCCATTGATCTTTTCATCTTTGCAGACGTGTTTGTGTCTACAGAATTGAACATTCCCAGGTCCTGTGCCATCGAAATGGCTTGCAGGGTGTATGTCATGCCGAGCTTGTCCATAGACTGCATGTTGTATACGACATTGAGTAGTGATGCACTCTGTGTCACTGTCAGGCTCGGTCCTTGATGTCGTTCCAGGTCCCAGAGACGTCTCGCCTCGGCCAGGAAACTGTAGGCCAGACTGTTGGGATTCCAGTATTCGGCACGATCCTTCAATTTTGGATGACAACCCTAGACACGCGAGCGATGACTCTTGATTAGCAGAGAAGATGAGGAGAGCGGCTCGACGGTGATATCAGATCTGGGTAGAACTTGCACATGCTAAAGTCAAGACTACATTGACCAGCAACGAGGAGCAATAGTCCTGCGCGCCGTGGACCATGTCATCTAGAAAGTGGTCCATACGAAAGAATGGGTACCAGGAGTACTCGTGAAGGAAAAATCTCTCCAGCAAGTCCCGCATGAGTGCGTCATCCTGGGACACGACTGTCCAGTGCGACGGGTGGACGGTTTTCAGCCTGCTGTCGGCAACTTGCGCCGCGTGGTAAGGCTTCATATACTGCGGCTTATACTGGTCCCAAACTGCCGTCTGCTCGGGCGCTCTGTACGTCTCGTAGATGGGCGACTGAAGATACGGCGTGCCAGAAGTCAGGATGTCCTGCGGCATCTGAGTGCTGTACGGAAACTCGAAGCGATATTTCGTGTCCGTGGCAATACGCGTCTCTGCCATGACATTGCCGGCGCTGATATGCTTGGCGAGTTCGTCCGAACCGACGCCTTCTCGCAGCATCTGAAAGATGGAGCTGGCCTGCCCCTGATCCAGCGACTGCATGGCGCGGACAATCATGTCGAGGCTCGCGTGCGACTTGTGCAGGTTTCGGTACCTTTCCTGCAAGCCCTGGTACTGTCGCCGGACGGTAATGTTATTTGCTTTGCCAGATGCCGTCACAGGGGCGCGGTAGACGCACTCGGCGCCCTTTTGTATGCAGATGCCGCATTTTGGACGCTCGCCTGTGCACTTGCCCATGTGTCAGTTACCGACTGGCCTGTTCTTGGGACGCGATCCTTGTCTTTATTTCTTGATTTCCCGCATTCTTTGCCTCCCATCAACCGTGGTCGCGGGAGCAGAAGCACTTACTCGTAGCTTTCCTGATCGGCATCTCTCACACGCAACGGTCACTGGCTTTCGAGGGCTGGCCAAGCGGCCGGAGCGGTCCGGCGGCGGTGGGGGCAATGGCTTCGGCCTTGGACGGGGGAGAAGTTGCCGACTCATTTTCTGAAGTCCATGCGTACTACAATGTGCTGGCAGGGGCTGAGGCGGGAGGCCTGAGTATTATATCCTGCGTGCGGCCTAGTCGACTGACTTCTCTATGCTGTATGTATGATGGGGTTGGGGGGGGTGTTGGCGCGCCTCCGCACGTCATGATTGGCTAATGACTTGGGCTGGCCAATCATATGCCACGTCACCAGGGCTAAACAGAAAGGAACAGCTACACCGCAATCATAACTCTCGCGACCAGCCGTTCATTCATACCAGCTGATGTTACTCTCCAATGACAAGCTTTGGAAATGCCAGGTAGTAGTCTTGTCCAACCAGTATAGTTTATATAGGAACAGGAACTGTCACCATCGCCTTGCCGGAAGTTAAACTCGCGTCTAGGGCCGCGTGTTAGTGTTACAGTAGCGTTGTACAGTACACCTGCTAGCTATCGATTGTCAAGTACCAACTGCCTCCCAGTTGGCATTTACACTCACTGGCCTATTGACACTCCATTATATACGCTGGAGTCTACTTTTGTCAATTCCCAAACTAACTTTACAGTAGCAACTATTGTATTTAACTATTTTCGGTGCACGCAATTGCCAATAGCCAGAATCCGACAAGCCACAGCTGCATGAGCGGCACAGCGGGCCAGCGGGAAAGGTGCCACTAATACAGGGGACCCGCCTACTGTCTATCCACTTACCGCTCCACGCTAAAGTAGCGCCGCGCTGGCATACTGTGCCCTGTACGTATGTGACATGTACTGTATATCTCCCCATGGAAGATCTAACCCCTCGCAAGCTAACAAAGGGGGGGGGGGGGCACGCATTTGTTCCCTGCTTCATATTGTCAGTGGCTAGCTAGCCAAGTACATTGATCAAGACTGTAAGCCCAGAGTTCCTAGAAAAGTGTATAGAAACAATTTCCGGGCTATTTCAGTGACATTCGCATATGTTGGTGATGGACAAGGCTATCGAGCTAGGACATCACAGGGAGAAATACGCGACAGCATAACGGGGCACAGGGTACCTGCTGGCCGTACAGAGGCTCTCTTTATTACTGTACATAGTAGTTCTCTTCGCAACGTACCGCCTTTTCTGACTTGTAGAGAGCTGACTGTCCTTGCGCGCTCCATCTCGAGAACTAGAAAGCATCTATCCTAACATTGTTCTGCCCCCCCCCCCCCCCCCCCCCCGACCGCCTTTTTTTTCCCTCTTCTTCTCTCCTGCTCTCTTGTCTAGAGTAGTTAGTGGTCCTTTCGCCACACAGCAAGACTGCACGTCACTCGGAAGTACATATCTGGGTCCATACTACATTAGTAGTAGCCATGTAGTCGCGCCCGGTGGAGGCCTTCATTTGCTAGTGGTACCTGCCAATACCTATGATGGCGCTACCGGATAGCATGTATCCCTTGAATTGGTCCCTGGTCACTAATAAATTACACATCGTGGACCAGGCCCAGGATCCGGGGACACAGAAAAGAAGGGTGAAAAGAGCAGAGACGGCCCCTGAAAAAGTAGACACGATAATAATGATAGTAATTTGCCGCCTCATCTCTCTCAGGTACAAGGACCCTCTCCCACATCCACTTCCACCAGACTACCCAAGAATCACTGTATTGCAATAGTGCAATCACCCCTTATTACCAATTCGCCGGCCGTTACGGGGCCGTGTCAAGAAGCGCGAAGCCAGCTGTCTCGCGTCACCACCGACCGTCCCGTCTGTCTCTGTCCTACTGTGCTTTGCATGATGCATCGCCGCCAGGTTATTCGCCCGCAAGTTGCAACCCATTCGTTTGCTTAATACACAAAACTCACAGCAATCAATTCGTCTGTGCCGCTCTCATTTTCAAGAAAGACTTTGCCTTTTTCCCTTGACACAACCTCCATCAATTTCTTACTCCCTTCCTTTATTTTATTTTCTTCTTCACTGCTTGCTTTCAACTTGATTGCCTTTTTTTTTCAATCTAAACAGATCTCCGTCTCGCATCCAAGTCGACTCGAACGAAGCGACCGATTACGTGGCCATCCCTCGCTGCTCATCTTCCGTCTCTTCCCATTCGCGGTCCGATACGAATAGTTTGCGACGAGCCAATGCAAGCCGCAACATTCATCGCGAACGGATTGCGTTGAGTGAAGCAGACCGACAGTTTCAAGGCCAACACTACCTTCGACGCGAAACGGGGAAGCTGTACGGCTACGAGTCGATGCTCTAGGCGTAGTGCTGGGGGAATCATAACACGGAAAACAACAGAAAATCGATTCGGGATATCGGGCATCAGCACGTACCAGTCTTCCAGTCACCCGCTGCAATCTGCAAACCACCCCTGGTTGTCACGTCGCCAGCCCGTTTGTCGCAGCAGGCTGTCAAGTCACTGTCAGCCCGGGACACAGAGAACGAGCTGCCTTTTGGCTACGGCCGTCCGTCTTCATCCTCGGATTACGTTTTGTCTGCTCTAGCCATACAATTGCAGCAGCAGGCAGCAGCACAGAAGGACGGACCACATCTTTTGATATGTGACCTACAACAGGGCACAGTCTTAACGGAAGAAAGAAAACAGCACTGGAAACAGTGCAGACCGCAAGCGTCGTCCGTCCACCGGCACCAAAAAAAAAAAGAAAGCAAACGGGCAGACCTTTCAGCTTGCCTAACCGTCAAAACGGCTGGGCCAACTGATTGGCAGCTCCCAAGGTGAACAGTACCAGCCGAGCAGAAAAACACGGCGACGCTGCTTGTTCTATTTCTACAGTACTTACGCCTCAATCAATTCGACACACGTATCATTGGCCGCTTGAACTAAAGCCGGATCAAGCATTGGGACAAATTTTGTCCCAATTCACATTTTCCTCACAGCTTACTGCTGCATTCTACCCGCTCGTCATAAATTGATATTGGTTAGTAGTCCGTACATACCTATGTACCCAGCAGCGCTGAAAGGTAAAGCTCCGGACATTTCTAAACTGTTGACACGAGTCTGAATTAACCAGATACCAGGTACTAGTGCGTACTAACCTTTGCAAAGTCAGTTAGGGGCACAGTACGCAGTACAGTACATGAGCACCTTCTTCTGGTACTGTACCTTTACAAACCTACTAGTACTCAAGGTATCAAGGTAGCACAGGCATCGTTGCACAGCGCTCACAGCGAACGTAAAGCAGCTACAGGACACTGGTTAGCGGCTCAGGTACTCGCTATCCATCTTCAACGCAGCACTTGGAGCCCCCATGACATCCGCCAGCCTCGCCGCTGGTGCTCCCAACAGCGGCCCAACCCCCCCGCCGCCGAGGGTGCCCCCTAGGGTGCACACCGTTCCCAAGCCCCTTCCTTCTGGACATTCGCCCTCGCCGTCTAGCCACCCTCACATTCGAATTCAGCGTCCTCATTCTCACCTAGACCTACGAGGTCATTTCGAAGGCGGCAGTCACGTTCTCGACTTGAATCAACTCACTTTTTCCGACACGTACTCGACTAATATACTGGCTCTGTCCTGTCCCAAACCGACCTCTACAAATTGGTCAGGCTGCTCCTCCATCACGGACGGCGACGACGACGACGAGAACGACGACGCTGCTTCATCGTCAACATCCACGGTCACTAGACCGCGCCCCGTCTCCACCACCACCAGCCCAAACCAGCCCGGCACATCGCCCACCAGCGCACGCCGCCGCGGTACCTGCTGCAGCCAAGCTCGCGACTCGGACAGCAACACTCAGTCGTCAACACCAAAAACAGCCGCAGCCGTTGTCACTGCCTCTGCTTCCGCGCCAAATCTCGTTCCCAACAACGACAAAGACAACAACCAACACACCGCCACTGGGTATCCTCTCACCAGATCGACTTCCAACGCTGCATCTCTGCCCTCCTCCGTTCGCAAGCCAGCACCTGGCCTAGCTGCCCGGCTCAAGGCTCTAGGATTTGGCTCATCCAAAAAGTCAACTGCCTGCCCCACACCGCCCAGCGACCTCGTCGGTCGCCTTGACGAGCAGCAGCTTCGCCAGCTCGACGAAAAGCATCTCGCCGGTTCCATCAGCTCCGTCATCTCGAGGCGAGGTCGCCCCTGGAGAGGTGCCAGCAACCCTGCCCCTCTGAAGCCCTCGGCTAGCCAACCAGAGCTGCGCCATAACCCTGCCAGCGGCATATCAGACGAGTCCCCGCGCCTGCCCGAGATTCAGCCTCCCGATCCCCTTGTTATGGACACGCAAAAGTATCGATTGCCAGACCATGTCAATGGCAATGGTACAAAAGTTACCCTCGAAACGCGTCTCGAACATCTCAAGCGCCAATCACCCGCGCAGTCCCCTACAATCTCCCACTCACCACTACCCCCTACTCCTCCACCGAAAGACGTACTGCCGCCCTCAACGCCGCCTGCCAATGACCAATCTGACTATGTCCCTGGACTTAGCTCATATTTCACACCCGGCCGAAATAGGCCTGGCTCTATATATACCCTGTCACGCGCTTCCTTTGCCAATCAACTCGCCCAGCTCACCTCACTGCAGCTGCCCGATGCCGATTCGCTCTCCAGCATGTTGGCGGCTATCCCCACCGCTTCGGCCGCAACGAAAGCACTTATCAACGCCGCCGATCAAATAAGAAGCTGGATCTCGAAAGCTCAAGAAGTGATCGGGGGGCTAGACAGCGATGACGATGTCGAGTGGGCAGCTGCAGGGGGGCGTGAGGGTCTTGGCGATGTCGAGACGGCCATTGTGCGGTTCGAGCAACTCATCAACGCGTATGTCGGGGCGATTGAAGAGCTTCAAAGTCGCAGTGATGCCCCTTTGGTGACCAAGGACGATACGAGTCGGGCTGTTTCTCAGATGGAAATCATCCTCGACGAATGGTCTAAAATCAAACTCACCTTGCACAATGTACGAGGCCAGGTCGAGATTGCCATGGAATGGGAAGAGCTGTGGAACAATGTTTTGGGAGACATTCAGAGCGAAATGGACGAATTATCACGTCTCGTTTTCGAAATGGAGGAGCGCCGCCACAAAACCATTGCGGCATCGGCCGGCGGCGACAACATCGATATAGGCGATCTCGAGACGATCGTCGAGGATGGCCCGGTAACAATCCCGCAAACAGCCAAGTCGCCGGGCCGCTTGGCTGTTTCCATGAGCCCGCACTCGCCCAACGCGGCCTCTGCCAGTCTCTCCCAAGATGACTCCAGTCTTCTGGCTCTTTTTGCCCGTATGCAGCCCCTACGAGCCTCTCTTGATTTTCTTCCCATGCGCCTATCGGTATTCGAGACCAGAGCGGAGAAGATCTTCCCAACTGCTTGTGATGAGCTAGGCATGAGGCGTTCAGGGCTTGATAACAGTTACCGAAAGCTCGAGAAAGACGCCGAATCGCTACGAAAGGAACTCGGTGAGGATCGATGGATCATTGTATTTCGTGGTGCTGGTCGTCAGGCTCAGAAGATGCACGAATCCGTAGAGCGCTCTCTTCTAAAGCTCCAGGAGAGTTTCGAGTCCGGTCTACATCTGAGCAACCCGCCAGCCATGACAAAGAAGATCGAGAGCTATGATGCTAAGAAGATGCACTACGGTCCTGCCATCGAGCGTGTCCTCTCCATTATCGATCGCGGGGTGAAGGATCGCCTGACAGTAAATGGTGAAATCTTGCGCTTGCATAACGATTTGCAGACGCGCTGGTCAAAGCTCAAAAAGAGCACAAGCGAGGCTGATTCCCTTGTCGAGAGCGTCTTGGTGGACAACAGAAGCAAACAGCTCCGGGATTCGGTCTCGAGCCTGCTATCTAACGATCGATCCACTGTTGGCAGCGGCCACGAAACTCCCGGGAGCTCCCCGCCGTCCTCTGTCATAATGACGAGCCTGGGGTTTGATCCGCATACGCCCGTGCTCAGCAAGGGCAAGGCCCGTTCGCCAAACACCCTGGCCTCGGGGAATCGCAGGTCCTCGTCGTTGCCGGAACCGTCATCAGCATTTTCGAGACGGCAAGCCGCACGACTATCTACCATTCCTAGCTCTTCGGTAGCCACGCCTCTTCAAAGCAGCGCAATCCCGCGTCCTCCTTCTACTCTCGACAACCGACCCCGCTGGAACACTTCGACAAACACTAGCGGTCTAGAAGTCGGCCACGGCTTCGTGACTCCGAATCGACGAACTGTGTCTGCCGCGTCTCCGAATAGTACCGGCTCCAGATTGCCCACAATGCGCAACATCTTTCACCGGGCGGCTTCGGAATCACCGCAAGTCGAGAGATCTCCTTCCAGGAATGTTCAGTCAGGATTCGGACCCCGCGAGCCAGCCGCGTCGCCAGGGCCCTATGCTCAGGAGACCCTTTCCAAAAGGTCATTGACGACTGCCATGACGAAGCGTCGTACCTCCTTGCAGCCCCCGAATGCCGGCCATGGCAACGGCGATGACGTCCACAAACGGCCGGCGAGTTCTTTAGCGTCTCATACTAGACAGAAAGACAGTCTTTTACCGCGAATGCCTGGTCGAGCAAGCCCGTTACCGTCTCGAAGAAACGATGTTGCCGAGTCGAAGGAAGCTAAACCTCGTTGGCGATTCTGAGCATAACTTCTTTTTTTTTTGTTGACTTCGGACACAAACAAGACAATGTCCAACACTTCCCGACCTTGACCGAAATCTCAATTTTCTCTCCGGAGATAAAATTGTTTTGTTGTATTCCATACAATTGTACGTTCGCACTGGCAATGATATCTTAGCGACGGAGTTTTCTTTTTCTCTTTCGTTCCTTACTATATCTTTTTCTTCTACTCTTTTGCTCTTCCATCATCTTACCTCGACATTTGTCATTTTCCAGAAAGAAATTTTCAGTCCTATCTGTGCAAAATTTCCCTTGTCAATTCTAAAGAGCTTAGGTGTGTGTTTTAAGACCTTATTTGCACGTTGGTCAAGCGATACAGAGTCTCGTCTCAATCACCTCTTGTTCTCACTTGCGTAGACGGGAGGTCTCTGTATTGACCTTGTTAGCCTTGACTTGAATGCGTGTCTCTCTCATGGGCTCGGATTTGGTCTTTGCAGACCAAGACTGACATTCTGTGAGTGAATGTTGGCACACCGTTGAAGCGGGACCAAGTGCAGTTAGACTTGATGACTTTGGGCGGAAATTGTAAACATAAAGATAGCTCCAAGCGCGCCGTGGCAAATGAGCGTCGCACTCGCCGTGCAACGCACAAAATAGGTCCTGTCTCGAACAAATACAATATAAATGGAAAAGTCACTTGTTGTATAAATTGATTCTAGGGGTCCGCATACATGACGAAGGTAGATGTGACGTATAATCAAATACACCTACGCCGAGCAAAAAAACACCAACTCCGATATATCATGCATCGCCAAGCAGCAACAAAACATTCCACACATCTGCAAAGACCCAGTTCTGACATGTACGCATGTTGGCCTCCCTCCATATTCACGCTCCGGCTCCGCATATACACGTAGACGGCTGGGCGAGCTTCATGAAGAGCACATTCTTTACACAGGCATAAGCCCGATCCCTCCGCCAGTTTTCCGCACAATCTTGCCATCTCTCTTCGGTCCCGACAACCTTGACGAGCTTCCGCCGCCGCCGACACCGCAACCTGCAGAGTACGATGAGCCACCGCTAGCTTTTCTTCCGTAGCTGCCACCGCTGGCGTTGCGCTTCCTCACCCCTTTCCCCCCGCCGCCGCCGCCATACGCCTTGCGCTTCCCACTTGCTTTGCGACGTACAAATGGTTTCGACCGGGGCTGGCTCGCTTCCCGATACGGTGTCGGGGCCTGGGCAGATGCTGGTCGCGCCTGTCGGGGTCGCTCAAAGTAATGCGAGGTAGTAGCGTCGTCCTCAGCACCCTCATCCCCCACGTCCTCCGCATCAGGCTCGAGATCTGAACTGATGAGATCAACAATATCTTGATCATAGTGTTGTGCATCATATTCAGTCTCGTTTCCGGTGCTGCCCGTCACATCTGCATACAGTTTTTGCTTTTGACACAAGAGCGAAAGAAATTTTTGGCCGTGCTCTCTGACCTTGTCGGCGTCGATCCCTGGAATGCGACCCATGCGCTCAATGTTGGTGGTCCAGTTGATGGCCATCTCGCGAAGATCCCTCTCGCTAAAGAGAGGTTTCCGGATTTCTTTCTTGTTGCGAATGTGCTCATCAAGCTTTCTAGCCTCCTCCACAAAACCTCTCACAAAATCCTGATGCATTTCTGGCAGGCTTTCCAACCGCTTTTTGCTGTGAATCGGCGGCCCAAATGGTTTGGCGGCTCTAGTGCTCTTGGTCGGTCGTATCTGCCGACTACTCGGTTTGGCTTGCCTGTGGCTTGGCAGTGTTTCAAAAGCATCATCCTCATCGTCATCCTCTGCTTCTTCATCCGAAATGACAAAGCCGTCGTTGGCATACCCATGGGAAGTCGTCGGATAGCCTTCCTCGTCACTGTCATTGGGGCCAGCACGCGCGCGACGTTTAACGACTGGCGACGAGACATATGTTGACTGTACGTTGGAATTCTCTTGACCTTTTGGCTTCCTGCTCTTCTTGGTTGTTGTGCTCTTCTTAGTCTTTGGTTTCTTCGACTCACATCCCACCTGGATGGTCAGCATCAGTTTTCGCTGCCCTTTCAGGAAAGCATGGGCCTCCGGCCCAACGTCAAAGTATTGAATGGCAAGCCCGTAACTGCTGACTTTGTTCTGCTCACACAAAGCTTTCTCGGCCAAAAGCTTGTCAAGGACACGCGCTACCTCATGACGCTTCAGATCTCGAGCACTTCCAAAGAGTTCGCCAGCCAGGGTTTGCACACCATCGAGAGGTCTTTTCCCGGTTAGAATATCCGTACACTGAGCACCCGTAACGGGAGATTGCAGCTGAACAACACGAATGGCAGATCTTGCGCATTCTGAGAAGTCTTTTTGCTCGAAAACCATGCTTGATTCGCAATTGTCGCATCTCTTGAGGCATTTTGCGGCAGAGAAGTCTTCCCCAAAATACCTCAAGACTTCTGTTCGGCGGCAATCCCACTGATTGTCACAGAAGGCATCGACACGGTTGAGCATCACAAACTGCCTTTCCTTCTGCTCGGCGCTACCTTCGCCTTTCACAATCAGGTTCTTGAGGACTCTTATGTCCCCCTTGCCATAAAGAAGAACACAGTCTGAAGGCTTGCCATCTCTGCCCGCACGACCGGTTTCCTGGTAATAGCCCTCTAAGCTCTTAGGCATTCCATGATGAATGACAAACCTCACATCAGGCTTGTCGATACCCATTCCAAACGCAATAGTAGCGACGACCACCTTGATTGTTCCTCTCTGCCACGAGCCTTGAACTCTGACTTTTTCTGGCGGTGGCATGCCTGCATGGTAATGATGAGCGGCGATGCCCTGGTGCGCGAGGTTTTTGGCGACCTCCTCAGCCTGTTTGCGGGATATCGTGTACACAATCCCCGTCATACCAGAGTAGCAGGAGTGGATCAGCTCAATAATAGTAGCGAGAGCAGTATCGTTGGTTCCCTTGGGCCGTACCTCGTAGTACAAGTTGGGCCTGTTGAAGCTTTGTGAGAAGACCTTGCAATTTTTCATGCCGAGATTATGCTTCGTATCGACAATGACATTTTGCGTGGCCGTGGCAGTGAGAGCCATCACTGGGACTCCCGGAAACTTTTTCCGTACCTGTCCTAAAGTCTTGTAATCGGGTCGAAAGTCGTGTCCCCATTGACTAACGCAGTGCGCCTCGTCAATGACAAGTCGGGCAAACTTGCCGTTCCGGTAGAGCTGCTGCAGGGCGGCATTAAATCCAGAGTTTTTGCTGACCATCTCTGGTGTGACATACACCAGCTCGACAAAGTGCTCGGGGCTGCGTTCTTGAAATGCGTTCATGACCTGCCGCTTGTCCTCGGGAGAACACTCACCATTGAATGCTACGGCCTGTATACCAAGCGCCTTCATGTGACTGACTTGGTCTTGCATAAGGCTAAGTAAGGGGGATACAACGATAGTGACTCCACGAGTCTTGCCTGTTCTGACCACTGCTGGCAGTTGATAGCATAGAGATTTCCCGCCGCCTGTAGGCATCAAGACGAAGGCATCATGACCACCCAGCGTTGCATTGATGGCCTCGAGCTGGTTTTGTCTGAAGCCCCTCATGCGAAACCGGTCTTTCAATATTCTTTGCACTTCAGGTGACCAGGGAAACTTCATCTGACGAGCCGGTATCGTTTGCTCCGCGAGTTGCAAAGGTGTCGTTGCTAATTTTATCGGCGTTTGCCGAGCTTTGACTGTCGGCGGCGCATTTCCTGATGTTTCGGAGAACACTCGACGGTTTCTTGAGGGTTGTTCTGTCCCTGATTGTTGGCCCTCATAGTCCTGCACGAACGCGAGCATATCTGCATCGTCACTGAAATCACTGAATTCACCTTCTCGTTGCAAGTGCCCCGGTGCTTGCTGCATTGACCTTTTATTTGATCGCGGTGGCGAGAACAAAATATCCTGTTCGAACTCGGACATCAATTCATCCTCAAGGGGATTACTATCCCCGGCTAGCATAAACTTTGAATCAGTAGCTCTCGGAACGAATTTGTTCGGCGATATCCGGGCAAATGGCGTCTCGAAGTTTTGCGAGACTGTAGAGTTTCGAGCAGTGATGCTGTTATGATTGGTGTAATTTTGTGCGAGGCTCGGACCTGGCATCTGTCCGACCTGAGTTTGGTGAATGACCTGCGAAGCTGGCTGTTTTTCGGCAGGTATGTCTAAACTCGGATGCGACATATTGACCATACTATTGGCGAGAGGTTGTGTTCCGCGCACAACCTTGTGAGGCTGCGAGGAGTATTCGTCCGTTGTATCCGGACCAAGGCAATCGGATTCGTCGACTCCAGCCTCGGCCAACTCTTGCATGAGTTCATGCTCTTTTTGTTCCACTTCCTCCGTCACCCTATCGAGCTCTACCTCATCATCATCGGTCTCGAGACCCTCAGAATAGGCCTTTGCGACTTTCTGTGCCAGAGCCTCGCGCTGTTCGCACATTTTGTCATACGAGCGCAAGGAGTCAGAAATCCCATGCAAGGCTTTTTGCTGTACCAGTAGACGTTCCTTTTCAGCCTTTATCTTCTCACGAACGTCTTTGGTGCACCGCTCTTGAATTGCCTGCTGAAATTTACGCGCATTTTGTTGAACCAAGACATCTAGCTGCTGTGTCTTCTTGTCGAGAATTTGAGGGTTTTGAGACAAATGTGACAGCAAACGCGGCCCCTGACTGGATGAAAAATTTGTTGCAGTCTGCAGTGGAAAGGTGTATTCGTCTCCGGATACATCTAGAGTCTGTGCCTGGGATTCTAGACTTGGCGAATGTGTTGTCGCTTGGCTCCTTTGCAGAGGAAGTGCCGACGCTCGTTGACTTCCCAAAGATGCATGTGCTGCCTTCAATGGCGGTGGTGACATCAGCTCATCGTCAGAGTCTGGAATAAAGATCTCAGAATCCTTGGCGACATGGTTAGGTTGGAGACTGCGTTTCGCGGGGCGGGTCATGAGATCGAGCTCTCGGTGCTCCTGATTTGCCGTCGGGACCGATTCATTGATGGTTCCGGGGACAGTCGTTGCACTGTATTCATATCGTGATTGGCCGAGCTGAGGAACGGCAGTGCTTCTCGAAGGCGAGGAGAAATCTTCGATGATCCTGTCGATATCAATAGAGCTGCCGAAATTTGCCTTTCGAGCTAACGGTAAAATTCCTTCTTGTTCTTTTGTACGTCGGTGTGTAGTACTGTCGAGGTTACTTTTTTGTGAGCTGGAGGTCCTAGCTGGCGTCGACAGAGAAGACTTGGAACCAAACATTTGACAGACGTCGATGAAGGGGTCTTCTCCTGCATCGAGTTTGGAAATGTCGCCACTTTTTCGTTTCGTGCCGTTTTTCGATTGCGTGGATGAATCGCTCTTCTCCCAGGACGATCGAAGCGGGATCTCCTTGACAAATTCCAGGGACTCGGCCGTATCTATCGTCAGATCCATATACTCCATGTCTTCAGGGTCTGGGCTAAAGCTTGACAATGGCGGCTCGCAGGTATTATTCTGCTTTTCTGGGGTGCAGCTGCTAGTCTTTTTGTATGGGGAAAAAGCTGCATTTGCGGTCAGAAGGCGGCTACTTTGTGCTAAATCATCACCAGGTGTGCTTACGCGTTTCTCGTGTACCAGGGCTAACCACAGCAGCGCCGCGTGTTGACGCTGGTGAGTTGGGCTTGGAAACTGCATTTTCCGGGCGTTTCAGGAGTAGCGAGGGTTTCTTTGATTTGGACGTCAAAGTCAGGCGGCCCATGTTGTCCGGGGATGGCAGGGCAGGGCTATGGGCTACCCTCTCGAGGAGGCCATCCGCCGGCGACGCCGTTAATCCGCGTGCTGCTTCACCAACTTCAGGGTTCGTATGACGCGACGAAATATCGGTGTTGGCGCCGTCAAGCTGCGCGAGGTCCGCAGCTTCGAATCCGCCGAGGTACAGCCCCGAGAGCGCAGGCAGTGGGCGATGAGGGGGCGTTGATAGGGAGACGCTGCTCAGCAACCAAGTCAGATGATCAGCCAAGTTGTTTCGAGTCATGAAGGCGACGATTCTGCCACTTGAATTATCATGGCAATGGGAGTCCCCAGTGGCATTAAGCTTCTCCGTATCGATAGATTGACTTTCTATGAGCGTAATGACGGTCTCGTGTGATGCACGGCTTCGCGCTTACTGCAATTAGTGGGGTGTAGGTTGAGACGCGACGGTTAGTCAGCAGATGCGAAAACACGTGATAATGGGAGAATCTCTGTGCAATGCGAGTACAGATGTAGGAGTCGAAAATCTCGTCTAACGCTAAAATTAAGCTAAGACTAGCGCGGAATTTAGCTATATAAATTTAGTAGGGATTAGCCCTTCCTTCCTTATACTTATTTCCTCTTTCTAGCTCTATAATAGTCTTAACATGCCTTAGAAGGCGCTTAATCTAGCCCTATATCCTTATTTAAGGTAATTCCTACTAAGCTACTAGCTAGCTTATAATAGCTTCCTAGCGGCTCTTTAGAGCACCTTTTTTTATAGTTATTCTCTTTATCTAGGGCTAGGTAGGCTTAATTAGATTAAGGTTAGGGCTATTACTAAGCTAGAGTAGACGCTAGATTTTATAACTATTATATACTTACTATTAGATAAAGTAATTATAAGCTAGCGCTTTATCCTCTTATATAAGGATTCCTAGCCTCTTACTAGTATAGGCCTAGGCAAAAAGAATTAATTTAGGTATTATAACCTTTATCTAGTATATATACTAATTAATGCTTTATTTAGCGCTATAAGCTAGCTTTCTAGTTTTCTAATTCTATCGCTACTCTAGCTAGCGACTAGGCTTCTAACGCAGCCTAAGGTGTGCTATCTATATATTTAATTCCTAGGTGGCCTTTATAAGAGGCTCTAGCTCCTTATTAAGCTTAGCGATGCGAGCCTTAGCGAGCCTCTAGTCCTAGGCTATTTCTAGCAACTAGTAGTAATAAGGGCCCTTCTTCTTATATATAAAACAGCCCTAGAACATAAATTCTAAGGCTCCCTTCTATTGCTTATAAATATAGCTTTAAATATAGGCTTCCTAAGGCTACTACTAGATTTAATAGCCTCTCTACTAGTATAGGAGAATTATAGAGGTCTTATTAGACTAAATAATATTTTTCTAGTCCTTAAGGGTCTAATAAGCGTGCTCTAAACACTAGTGTAACTAGTCCTCCTTTATCTTCTTTATTAGTCTAGGCTTCTTTATTAGCTTTATCTTTTAGAAGTTAGCCTTCTTAAGTATTTATCTTATAGTAGTTATAGAGATAAAGATACCTTCCTCTATTAACTTAGTAGTAATAATAGTAGTTAATTTTTTATAGCCGAACCTATTATAGCGTATCTTTAATATAATAATATCCTTATTTTCTAGTGTCTATTTTAGAGGCCGGCTAGGCCTTATAGTATCTTTAAGATACTAATTTATTATTATAATAGGTCGAATATTTAGGTTAAAGCCTTGCTTAATAGCATAGGCGTAAATTCGATCGACCTAATAAGTCGAAATTCTAGCTAGAAAGGCGACTTTAGCAGACGATTTACCTCTATAAGGTGCCTTAAGTATAACCACTAGGGCTTAAGTCGCGATATCTATCTGCTTAGGCATTTTAGGCGGCGTAGATAGTAGGAATACGCTTAAAGAGACACTCGAAAATTTAGAAAGGGGATGTGGCTATATAAATTTAGTAGGGCGGAGCCCCTAGTCAATTAACTAGGGTCTTAACCCCTATTAGACGAGATTTTCGACGTCTTCCTCCGTAGTTAGGATATATATAGCGAAAGCGTGGGCCAATCGGGACTTCCACGCGCATGTTCAACTATATAACAGATCTGTATTTTGATTTGACATTTATGATTATGCTATGGGAAATGCGAAATGCGAAAAAGGTGAAGGGTAGCAACCGTATGCTATACGCCAGGAAATCGTGCCAACCCTATTTGGCGGAATATTGGCCGGCTGCTGTGACGCGACCATAAATAAATGTGACGAGCATGTTTTATCCGATGCTTGATAATTCTTTTTTTTTTCGATGCAGACATTTCAGTACAGTTTCATATTCGCAGCGCGAACCGGGCGTGGCAAAAGACGTCAAGGCGTTTATGACTGAATTGCATAGAGCAAGCTGCCACGACTTTATTGCACATCAGGCCGGCCCACGCGCAGTGCATATATAGACTTAATGCACGAAGCCAACTTTTATAACGTAAGAAAAAAAAGTAGTCAATAAATTATTATGACGCATATATCCGTCACATTATGTAAAAGACTTAATTCATCGATTGGCCAATAAGAAAACAAAGCCACGGCCGTCTCCCGTAGAGTGCGCCGGCCCCCCGGCGGCTGTCGGCGGCATCGGTGAAGTGGCCAAGAAGAGCCGCACTAACGGCTGCAGGACGGTGGACGGGCTCCGGGTGCCGGGCGGCAAACGGTCTGGCCAAATCGGGCAAACGCTTATGGAAAAAAGAGTGCTGCTTTAACCACCCAACAGCCATCAAGCGTGCTTCTACTCGGGGCGTACGCCACAACAATAACTTCTCAGTCTTAAAGCGGCAGCAAGCCTCTCGCACCAACCAAATCCCTCTGTAAAAAAATTTTTTAAAGTTGTCCAGGATTTGCTTGCTTGTGTCTCCATGACACTTATTAGTTCCCTCGGGTGGAACATAGTGTCTCTGTATCAAATCTCTTCAACGGCTATCGGCTTAGATGCGCATATCATCGTCAGATATAATGGACGCAGTGCGCTGTTTATGGCTCGGTGGCCCTCCGCCGTTCTTTCACACGGCGGCTGCACCAATCCGCCTCTCCATTGACGATACGCCGGCTCAATTCTTCAACATTTTGTCACAATGACAAAGCCCGAAGTAGTCGCTGCTTCCGCGTCAAACCCGGCTAGCTCCGAGCCTACATCGGACGATGAACGCCAGTCCGGTAGCTTGAAGACGATTGCCCCAAGCAACGGCATAGTATCTCACTTGACGCAGGAGATCCGCCCATCTACCTTTGCCGAGTTTCAACTACTAATACTCACATGTTGCACCGGTATCCAAGGTGGGCTATTCCCCCCCCCCCCCCAACCCCCTTGCCAGCCTAGAAGTCAATGAGCCCTAACAGATATGATTAGATGCGACGACATTTCCCGATTACCACTGCTTCGCCTCTAACCAGACCGGCAACACCGTGTTTCTCTGTCTAGCTATCGTGCTTCCGCAATTCAACGGCGAAATGTTCATCACTCCCAATATTGGCATGGCCCTCGGCTTGTTTCTTGGCGCCGGCTGGCTTACCGGCCAGCTGAGCCACCTCGTCGGGCCCCGGAAGCGATGGTGGCTGATCCTCTGCAACCTCATCCAGACTCTGCTCGTATTTGCCGCGGCTGCCGTGCAGTACAAGTATGGGATCGGGGACCGGGGTTCAGCCGCGCTCGCCGTCATCGGCCTCCTCGCCAGCGCCTCGGGCAGCCAGGTCGTTCAGTCGCGCAGTCTCGCCATGACGGAGATCAGCACTGCCATGGCGACGGCCGCATGGGTCGATTTAATGATTGACCAGAAGCTTTTTGTCATCAAAAACCGTCCCAGAACTCGCCGCGTTGCCTTTCTCCTCGCTCTCGTAGTCGGCTCTCTGCTGGGCGCTCTCATCTACAGAGAAGTCGGATCGCCAACCGCCATTGCCATATCTGGCGCAGGAAAATTGATTGTCACAATCATGTTTGCATTCACCGGGGCAGAGAAGGAAAAAGAAGAAACTTCGGCGGCTTGAGAATCCATCAAGACTTTTCGCTCAAATTTCACACGAGGATACGACATTTTCCTCTTCAAGAATGATGTTTTCAATTTCGGGCGATAAATTTGCTTTTTCAGTTCTCTGCAATCGCATGTGGCAAATACACAGCATGGGAGGCGTTCAAAATATTCACGCAAAATCATGGTGGCATAGCCTATTCTTGTTCTCTTTTTTTTTTCTTAATTTTTTTTCTTAAACCCTAATAAACTTTTAATATTCAATGTTCTTCACTTTCTCAACTCCGTCAGCCATGCACCCTCATCTACCTTCAATTGCACAGTGAAGTCTACGGCATAGGTCGAGAAGGACATGTGAGTTTATACGGGCCGTAATATTTTGCGCAGATCATGATACTAAAATGGTTATATACAGATGTGAAATTCATAAACATGCAGCCATCCTAGGTCTCTTGCTTCAGAGCTTGGAAGCGACAAAGGCAGCCGACGACTTGGCGTCAATGGCATACGTCAGATGCTGGGGAAGGATGAGGAAGCCCTGCTCGCAGATGTTGTCGCCTTCATGGCAAACAATCTGGACCTTGCTGGCGTCGATGTTTGCGACGGGCTTCTGCGAGTACGGGTCACCAAAGACGACGGCGGCGCTGACATTGGACATGTCCTTGCCGAGCGCATCGGCGGCGTTGTGCACCGCCATGCCGCCCTGAGAGTAGCCGCTGATGACGATCTTGGTGTTTGGGCAGGCGGCCCGGGTATCACGTACCAACTTGGCCCTAATTTTTCCTCGCTGTCAGCTCGCCGTCCCCATCCATGACGGTTCACACTTCTCCCCTTTGACTCCAAGGGTAGAGATGTCCCAGGCTCCTCGTGAACTTACATGGTCTGTCCGGCAGCCGTGTCGGCCGTCAAGTAGCCCTCCACGCTAGCCGCATACTCGACGCCCTGGACGCCGAGGCTCCGGGACCCAATCGCGGACTTGAGCTCCTGAAAGAAGGCCGGGCCCGTGAGGACGCCGACGTTGCCGGGGTCGCAGGTGCCGCGGGCGAAGATCAGCGTCACGTCGGTGCAGCCGTTGGTGTTGGAGTCGTAGCTGATGCCAAAGGCCTTGGCCAGCAGCCTCTCGCCGGTGCCAATGAGGTTGCACGCATCGTTGACGGCCATGCTGCCTGGAAACTGCTTCAGGATGGCGTCAATGAGCCGGTTGGTGTCGAGATCCCGCTGCGCGATCTCCGTGTAGCTCTGGTCAATGGCGGGAGGTGCAGCCAGGGCACCAGCGCCGAAGAGGGCAGTAACCAGCAGGTTGAAAGCCAACATCTTGGTAATCGGCAGGGAGGTTTTCAAGGAACAACAAAAGGAGGAATAGACTCTTCTGTTTGCGCTGGACGATGGTTACTCTCTCCAAAGGACCGGCTGTCTGGAACTGGTGTCTTGGACGCTGTGTAAGTGTCTGGGAGCTCAGTTGCACAAGGGACGGCCTCTCATCCAAATGTGACAAGAGCTGGGCGAAGACATGATATTTATACCACCCAAAACAAGCATATGGCAAAGCTTTCGAATTCCGAGACTCGATGGATCGTTGGTGGGGGGCCATCCCGTGTCAACCAGTCCGACGCGCGCATTGTTCGTCCCGCAGTCGGATTGTGCATCCTCCGGTGTGTGAATTGGGGGATTATTCCTTTTCTTTTCCTTTTTCCTTGGCTCTCAGGCGACGGGGAAATACAGCTTCGAAAGTCCACCGCTTTCGGCACGGGGCGGACTTGCATACTATTCCATACTCGGCAGGCTGCACCGATGCCAAAAGGGCTTCTCATTTTTTTTTCTACTTTTCATGCTTATTTTTTTCCCCCATATTTTGACGCGCATGTCACATGGACCATCTTTTCGCGGGGTGGGTTGCGGTAGGCCTTGGGGATGGCTTGAGCATATGGCACCATTCGCGCAAACATTACCCAGCCGATCAGCGACTAACAACGGCTCCGTGGGTTGGTGCTTGGTAAGGGGACGCGGCCTGGTTTGTGCACTTTTGCTATTGCTGGTCTCCTGCATCTTCGCCGCCGCCGGGGTCTGAAATGAAAGCAGAGTACGAGTTTGGTTGTTCTCTGACCTCGGCCTGTCAACCCTTGTTGTTCAGCACAATCTAGCATGTGTCTGCCTCAACGGCCTGATCCTGTCAAGCAACAGGTAGGGCCAGTAGCCAAGCTCTTCCTTCTTCCTTCGGCAGATGCGGCTCGCCCTGCTGTCGTCGCTGGCCGCCTCATCCGTCGACGCCTTGTACCCTCACTCAATTTGGGTGGCATGGCAATATGTCTCGGGATTCACCTGGGCGACCTCGACTTGTATTGATGTCTTCTTTTTTTCATTTTTCCTTCTGTGTCTCCCCGTAAAAGAAGCCGGCACTTGCGGACGTATTCCCCAGCCAGGAACCAACTCCGACCCCACAGTCACTGCCAGGCCGCCGATCATCAGTAATTATCCGGGGTCAACTATGGCACGAGAGCAGACAGCAGGCTACTGTGGTTGAGAGCCTTTCAATTGCTAAGCCGCTAGTTTGGTTGTTAGTCTTCCTCGTCCCTTCAGCTACTATTAGCTTTCGCCCTTCTAGACTATATCTGGCTTTCGCTTCAATCGGCCGCCGCTTCCCCAGAGACTAACAGGTCAACGAGCCAAGAGTTTCGTCGGAAAGCTTCGACTAATCACAACTGGACTGGCAGGGCGGGAGGTCACTATGGCCCGAGCGATCTATGTTGGGCCCGACCTAGATATGGCAATCAGGCAGATGTTTGTCCGGCACCGCAGAGTCTCGTCGGGGAGATTCATGGGAACGGCACTACTATACAGTTTGCGTCATAACGACCGAGGAATGCTCTGGCATGCGCGGCAGGAGTTACAGCTACGCGAAAGAGACTCATCGCAGGACCATACACTCATAATAACCGAACTAATCGGTATGCTGAGAATTACATGTTGGAGCTGAAGAATCCTCTACTAACGACTGCACGATGCCGAGCTCGTAAAGTTTAGCACTGTCGGCTGGCTCCCGTCCTGTTCCTGCAAGACGGCGGTCAACGAAGCTTCAGCTTGGGTCCCAGCCACGATAATTGTCCACCCTCACACTATCCCTCCACGAGCTTACTGCCGGAGTCCACTGATCGGCCACCCACCAAAACGTGGAGGCTTACATGCATATTTGCCCGGGGTCAGTCGAAGATCCGCCTTGTAGCGTGCAGGTAGAGACGAACTAGTTGATGGGAATGCCCGTCGACAATTGCGCCTATTCAATATGGCGATGTGAATTCCCTCGCATCCGACTCTTCGATCTACAGGTAATTAGGATAAGCAGCATGCGGCACCGAAGCAAAACAATGCGATTGTCTCAGCGGTTTCCAGCCTACATCTTGATCATGATTATCGTACTCGTCAAAGACGTGTGTAATACTAAAAAGCTGCGCCACCCCCGACGGGGTCAGAAGAGCTCATAATAAATAACGCAAGGATGGGGCGGGACCAACAGCAGTTATCAGAGTTATGGCAGAATCGATCAATATTCAGCAAGGGAGAAGAATTTTGCGGTCCAGTATCTTGTTCTTTCTTCTCTGTATCATGGGGCACATAGAATAGCCTCGGATTCGGACCGATGTGGAATAGTATATGTCGTATTCCAGCTCGTCACCCGCGACGATGCATCAATGAGACCGACGAAGATGGTTGAAGCATTCTGAGCTTTTGACCGAGCTACATGATATTTCGGCCTTCGATCGGGAGTCGACTCCCGGAGAACCGGAGGCCAGTGCGGCTGTTTCAAGGCTACATCAGATTACCACAGCACGGCAAAGATCGATACGCTCTTCCTGAATCCCTCGGGGTAATCACCGGAGCTGGCAAGCGATGTACGTTGCTGAAACTCGGCACCGCGCAGTAGCATGTGCAATCGATATGAGATCCCGCATCGTTGAAGTAAGTAAAGCGAATCCTACTAGCCCGCTTCATGTGCAATATATTGGTAAGCTGTACATCTTTTTCTCTTCTTGTCTTTTTTTATTTTCTTTTTATTTTGTAAAGCTTTCGCCTACTCAGACTAGAGTAGAGCAGAGCATGTTGGTTCTCGGAGAGCGCAATTTCCGCGGAAGCCGATGGACGCAGAGAGAAGGGCAGAAATTGTCATGCAGACTTTTCTCGGTCCTGATATTACTCAGATACCGATGAAACCTTGCATGAAAGCACATGCGAATCATCGTTGCCGAACAATTTATATGGCGGAACAAAGGATCTAGAAGACAGGGGTTCTCGACGGAAGCTTTACAAATGCCGCTCCCAGGAGGCTTGCCAGAGATATATTACGACAGGGCGTAGAATCACGGATTTGAGTAACGATACCTCGGTCGACCCGTGTTTTCTCTTCAAAGTGTCTATCTTGCATGTGCATTTTCATACAGACAATCTCCCAATCAGCTTAATTCATAGCTTGTGGCGGGAGAGTACTGCTCCCAGGACGGCGGATAAGCCTGAAGTTCTGCAACAGATTTAAGTTTCCATTCCTTCTATCTCCAGCAATGCTTGTGAAGCTACATGCTGATCGAGAGAAAGTTGTTCTTGAGCACGCATGGTGACAAAGCACAAGAAAGCAATCTTTAGCCAATCTCATCTACTTCACCACAATTCTACTGTGACGATTTATATCTAGTTTCCCTCCATCAGGCGTGTTAAGTCGCCTGGAAAATGGGTAATTCGTCAATTCGAATACAATCATTGCCTCTTGCAACTTTAATTCCTCAGTCTATAACATTGCTTCAAAATTTTGAGGAGCAAGGCATCACGATGACTATAGAATCTTTAGCTTTCAAACCCTTGATTAGTAGGTTTCTACTCTACTGCAAAGCCATCCGCTGATTTTTTTTTTTGTTCTATCTAATTACTTCAGTATAATTTCTTTTAAATAGCGAAGTCGCACGAGTCTTTCAAGGCTATGAGAAAGTGAAAGACAGTGCATCTATGTATCGAAAAGCCCCAGTAAGTTACGCCAAGATTTACTAACGCAGCCCGCTCGCAAGAGTATCTTTCTATCTATCGATAAGGCTTACTTTAAGCGGCCAATATAAGTGTCTTTTCAAGACTTAGACGGGACTTGTGCAACTCATAATAAGCGCCTTCCAGACGGAGGCCCGACCTCAACATGGCTGAGCACGCCAAACGTCTTCGTCCTTGCTGACAAGCTTAGGTGGACTAGCCGAGCCAGCATCACTGATCGCAAAAAAACATGCAAATTAGCCTGCGTAGCTACAGGCGGGCCACGACTGCGGCTGCGCATTGCAACGAAGCGGCTGGTAAAGGGTAGCGCTGTGATGTTGGATTTGAGACGCGGAGGATGTACCGTGCGGGCAGCACAAGAAAGGCACAGTGTATGCACGGTACGCGAAATTGTAGTTCCATATCACACCACGGGAGCTTTTATAGACGTCTGATCTTTTCTCCCACATGACGCTCAGTTTCGAATTTGTCGAAACACAAATTGACTACTCTTGTTTATGAAACCCGAGGCGAAGCTTTGCCGAAGCTAGTACCATTCACGGCAACAGTCCCATTTGCAGACGCCACGCAATCGAATGGAGAGGCTGTCTGCGGCTGAAGGGCCCCCCTCATCACCATGGACGTATCAATCCCAATCACGACCGGATTCTCGTTAATCTTCCATCTGGTAACAATTCTATGTGCCTGGTTAACCACTCCACCCCGTTGCCCCACGACCAGTCTTGAGCCGGTGCACATTCTGCCTTACCGCCCCCCCTTTGCTGAACGTGAAACACTGTAGCTTACTAGACATTCAATCAGTCAGTCATTATAAACCACTTAATGAATGCTGTTTTTAGACACGTCCAACCGAAAATTGCCAACTCTATCATTATCATACGTGGCTTGAAGGACGTTGGGTTCTTCAGCCGCTCATACAGCCCCATTCGTCCATGACCGCCTACAACAATTCACGCGTGCTGTGTGGCGCACGCGTCACATGTCGCGTCACGCGCCCTCTCAAACTGCTCGACAGATTCATCTATAAAACACGCCGCTGTCAGACCAGGCGTGACATCTACGGAAGCCATTCCTCATCTCCCCCAGTGCAGGCTTGGCAAAATGAAGTGGAGTGAGAGCGAGGAAGCTGCCTTCAAGGCTTTCCTCTTGGACGGTCCCGGCAGAACAGAGGAGGCGGCTAGGAAGTTTATCGCCGATAACTTTGACTATGACATTTCTCAAAGGGAAGATTTCTTTGTGAGGATCGTCAGAGACGTCTACAGCAAACAGCCGGTGGATAGCTACCAGGTGAGAGGCACTGATCACCCTGCTGAGGTGAAGAAAACGCTGTTGTCTGACCGTTGGCCGCCTCAAGACTCATGCAGCTACTATCCAAAAATGCCCCGGATTCGGCATGCCAGTCGACGTGGCTACAGTTTCAAAATACTTGGGACGTGGCACGTCCATCGAAGCACCTCTGGAAAAATCCAGGCTTTTCCCAAGACTCTTGGTTGATGCGAATGGTTGCGCTGACGGGAGCTGGAAGGCGGACACGCTCCTGACCCGTGAGCTCTGCATCCTGCGCGTCATTGAGGAGCTGACAAATAAGCCCGAGTGGTGGCGCAAGGTCACTGACGACGAAATTGCCGCAAAATGGAAGGGAGAAATTATGGAAATGGATTGGAAAGCTATCGCAGGCCTATGGGCCAAGTTTACGCCGGCCATGGCCGATGCTGTGAGTATCACTGTCTCAAGTTTAAGCGTGAAACAAAATGAATCTCGATCCGAGGAGGAAAGAGAAAGGCAAAGGCAAAGTAAGAAACGGACTAATTTCGTTTCAAAATGCACAGGTCATAGCCGAATTGCGCGTCAAGGCTGAACTGTACCAAAAGACTGGCCTTGTTCCCGTTATGGACTACTCTGCCTGCGCCGTCAAGTCTGACACTCTTACGACCAATGACCTTGTCCAGAGACTCAAGGCTGCCGTGGCCCCATTTGAAAATGTCGCTGATGACGCCAAGGACTGGCATCCCGGCAGTGACGGCAAAGTTCTCGATCTCGTCCACCCTTCTCTTTGGCCGCTCGTCTACGGGCGGTCTCGCGTTCTCCCGGACAAGATAATCGGCGTGGATGATTGCCTGAATTATTGCGGCGCTGGCGTGGTTCTCCCTCCCCTGGACCCCCCCACCAAGTCGTCATCCATCGTCAACAATGGCCCGGCTTGGAGCGACGACTTCGCAGCAGCCGCGGCCAGGACAAGGCCGATCAGCGTCTCTACGTACTACCAGTGGCTTCCTTGCGACATTGACCTTGAGAACGGCGCGGCCAAGATTGTCAGCTACATCAACAACGTCCACCCCGTCAAGCATGCTGCGCTGTACCCCGTCATCGAGTCCTTCACCGACCTCGCCTTGCCAGCGTGGGACCTTGTCTACCGCTGGCCTACCGATCACTGCTTCAAGCGCATGCACTGGACCGAAATCTATAAATGGGACTGCACGACGCCGGAGATTTGCGAGGACGAATGCAGCCCCCGCAAATGTCCCGTCGAGGAAGGCGGCGTTCGCTGCCCAGACGATGTGGACAGCGACGACGAAGACTACGACGAAGATGAGTACTACGAAGTCGATCCTGACGGTCCGCGCGAGAAGTGGTTCGAGCGTACGCACACCATGATACTTCCCGATCCCGATCCTGAGACGTACTGCCCGGCGTTTTCTCCGCCCGACCTGGTCGGCCGTCCGGGCAGCAGCAGCAGCAGCCCTCGCACATTTCTCCGGGGTGCAAAGAAGCTCCAGGTGATTGTCAAGCTCGCCAGCATCCACCTCACCCCCGACAAGCCGACCTACGATGGCGGCTCGTGGCACGTCGAGGGCCAGCTGAACGAGCGCATCGCCGCCACCGCCATCTTCTACTACGACTCGGACAACATCACCGACAGCGCCCTCGCCTTCCGGACCTGTGCCGACCGAGAGGACCTCTCCATGCAGCAGTTCTACGAGCAGAGCGACCATATCGGCATCGAGCGTGCCCTCGCCATCCGGTCCAACGGCAGCATCCTCCAGGACATTGGCCAGGTCGCCACGCCGCAAGGCCGCGCCCTCTTCTTCCCAAACCTCTACCAGCACCGCGTCAGCCCGTTCGAGCTGGCCGATGCCACTCGGCCCGGGCACCGCAAGATCCTCGCGCTGTTCCTCGTCGACCCAGAGATCACCGTCCTCTCGACGGCCAACGTCCCGCCGCAGCAGCGGGATTGGTGTGCGGCCGAGGCCGGTGTCGGTAGTGGAGCTGGAGGAGGGACGGGGCTGCCTGGCGAGAATCGCGACCGGGCAGGGAGCGAGATGGACGCTACCATAACGCTAGAGGACGCGAGGCAGATCCGCAAGGATCTCATGGCAGAGCGCTCAGCTCTTGTCAAAGACGCCCAGAGCCGGTGGAAACGGGCCCAGTTTAACTTTTGCGAGCACTGAACTGGAGAGTCAAACACATCGCAGGATTTCCTATTGACTTGAAAGTTTTCAATATAAAGAATCAAGTAAAGTCATCCTCTATCTTGATGTAGCTTTGGATAGTGGCCATTTCACGAATTTTCTCGCCTTTGATATCCACAACTACTACGCCTGAATCGTTATTATCTAGGTCTTTAAAAATATTGCCGTCTCGGCTTCTCTGAAGAATCACTAGAACAGGAATATATTGTCTCTAGCCTACCCGCGTGATCGATATGCCAAAAGTGCGCCTTGGTCCTTGGATAGCACAGCTATCATGTGTGCAAGGGTACTCATGGCTAGAATGTTGTCGTCTCTAGCTCAATTGCTAGGTTTATAGCGAACCAATATCAGTATATATAACGGCGGGAATTCATTTTTATGTAGGCCGAAGAGGGCGCTATCGTGGTGAGGCGTGTTACGTAGGTAGTAGTGGTTTCCTTCACGAATGTGCTATGTACAGTACTTACACGGTAGTATATTTTTCTGTACATACAGTACTTTAGAAGGTAGACATCTACTACCCTATAGGTACGCCGCGATTGTAACGTGCAGAGTGCAGCACAGCTTATAAGCGTGATGGATCATTAGCTATAGCATCCAAGAATTATGGAATAACAAGTTGAAATTGCTTCGAACTCCCGACTAAACTGAACAAGGTCGGCAAGTTGGGTGGACTGGGGCGTTCCCAATCATTGAATTCGTGAGCCACGATGGCCCGAGCCACTTCTAGGGATCTAGACTCTGAAATTCAAATGCCAGCCTCTGTGGCTGGGGCACGAGGTCGAATCAGAAGAAAAGATACACTGACAGTGACATCGGGAGATACATCTTTTGCACCTGTCCGCAGCAGGCAGCTGGTAGGCGACAACTCCATTACGACCAATGAGATTGCTTCGCGATATTCATATATTTATTAATAAGCACCTCTATTTCGGTGTCGATCCTCCATCGTGAACATGACCCTGGCCAGTCACCGCCGCCCTCTATCGAAATGAAATTAGTCTCTTCACGCGACGACACATGGCATTCTTCGGCCACTTAGGGGAAGATGGAAGCCATGGCCCGACAACATACCGTCCCATGATGAATTGAATCTAGGCACCGACTCCACCGTCGACGCTCAGCTCGATGGTTGAGTGGTGGGCAGTCTCAAGCGACGGTTAACGCCCCCGCTGCGCTGCCTGATGGTGGCGCATCGATAGGATGATGGTGAAAATGTTAGCATGCGGCGTGCCTCGGACCGCGCCATTGTGTGTCGGCTCAGCTGCGCTGTGAATCATTCGTGCACGGCTGCCCATTAGCATCAGCAGGACCTACCTGCCATTGAGAAAGCTTAAATACATCTATGAACCCAACAATTGCGAATACCAGAAGCCATCAACAATCATAGACATGGACTCTCTTCCCCGACTCCCTGTCGCCCACAGCGAGCTCCCTCGCTATATCGCGGGCCATCCTGACAAGTCCATGACGGACATCATGCGCCCATATCGCGAGTACGAAAACAGACTGCGTACCATGTTTGCTCAAGATCGCCATAATCCTATCCTTGACAATCCCCACGTCAACGTTCTACCGCTCTTTACAAAGGACACCAACCTCGTCACCATTCGCGCTCGCAACCTAGCAACCGAGCCGGAGGAGGAAAAGTCCAGGTACATCATGGAGCTGCCTGATGACAAGCGACGACCTCATGGCTCTCCCGCCACCGTTTCAAGTATCGCGGAGTTCCAGAACAACTTCAACATCTTCTCCGAGTCCTCGCTGTCTGAGCTTGATTGGAGCAACGTTGTGGCTGCTGGGTCTTCCATTGTCAACTGTCTGCTGCCTGTTCCATGGCCATTCGGTGTAAACAAGCGCAAGCTCAGAGAGTACTATCACGAGAAATTCTGTCCGGCATCCGATGTTGACCTCTTCCTCTACGGCCTTACTCCCGAAGAGGCCGTCGAGAAGATCAAGACCATCGAACGGGCCGTCCGTGATGCGATTCTGAGCGAGGTGACCGTTGTACGTACCAAGTATGCCATCACCATCGTCAGCCAATATCCCGTTCGTCATGTCCAGGTACGTGTACACTCTCAAGCTAGCTCATGGGCTTGTGCAAGCACTCACAGTCTCACAGATTGTCTTGCGTGTCTACAAATCAGTCAGCGAAATCTTGGCTGGTTTTGATGTCGACGCAGCGGGAGGAGCTTATGACGGCAAGCAAGTTTATGTCACCCCTCGTGCCCTTGCAAGTTTCATTATGCAGGTGAACCAGGTCGACCTGAGCCGGCGCAGCCCCTCCTATGAGAATCGGCTCTCCAAATACTCCCACCGTAATTTTGAAGTTTATTGGTCCGAATTGGATCGCAAACGAATTGATCCCACCATTTTCGAGAGGAGCTTCCAGCGCACCCTCGGCTTGGCTCGTCTGCTTGTTCTCGAGAGACTCCCTACGACCCCTTCACGCGAAGCATACCAGAACAAGAGGCGCCTGGAGAGGGGCCGCCCTGAGGTCTATCGTCACAATTTCAAGCTCCACGGTAACATCAAAGGATTCCATGAGGACGAGGTCGCTGACTGGCTCTCCGAAGACGAAATCAGCAATTACAATACATTTACAATCCCATATGGAGAAAAATTCCATGCCAAGCGTATCGAGAAACTTTGTTACACGAGAGACTTACTCCTCAACGCCGAATGGAATCAGCCTAAAGACCGCAAGGTTTATCTGCATCGCCATCCAGCCTTCTTTGGTCGAGCTCAAGACGTTTTCGAGGACTGCTGCGGCGCCTGTCCCTCACCTGTGACGACCGAAGAGATTGAGATTGCTGAAAAGGAGTCTCGGACATACATTTCTGGTCAAGTTTCTTTTTTGACCGACGACCCTGGGCGCCAGCAAATTGGCTCGTTCAATCCATTAACAGAAGACGACTGGACTAGCATGGCATATGTAGGCAATACTGCTAGACTTTGCCAGTCCATCGTCAATGGAGACGTAGATGATGTCCAGAATTGGCTCACTCGAGAAGAGGCCGACGTGAACCAGCGAGACTATACGGGGCGAACTCCGCTTCATCTCGCCGTTATGTGTTCCACGGTGACTGTTGTCAAATGTCTCATTGACCACGGAGCGCGTTTGACTGCAAGGCTAGCTGACGGGCAGACAGCGCTTCATCTGGCGGCAGCTCGAGGAAGCGTTCCCATTGTCAAGGCTTTGATGGACAAGAGTATCGCCAATGAAGAGGTGGAGAATGAGAAACATGTTGAAAGATCGAATTTAGGAAGCTTTGGAACGCACAGAGCAAAGGCCGAGGCAGCTCCGAAGTCTGCGGGACCAATCGCTACAGGAGAAAATAGTGAGGAGGGAGAAGCATGCACTGACGCAGCATCCGGAGAAAATACTGATCCAGAGATTATCGACGTCAATGACACCACTGCAGACGATGTTTCTGCTATCACGGGGTCTTTTGTCAAGCTCAAACGGCCTTCCGATGGTGACGACAATGACGCCCTTGAGGAATCCGAAAGAGAGCCTGACTTTTACCATAATGATGTCTTGGCTTGGGATGTTGCCTGTTCTCCGCTTCACCTTGCCATTTCTGGGGGATATGAAGAAGTTGTTGAAGCTCTTTGCAATGTCAGTATTCGTTATAATTCGTCACAACTGGTGCTACCCTACTAACTTGGCCATAGTATGGTGCAGATGCTCTTCTACCTGTCAGGTTCCTGCAGAACGACAATGCGGCCATTTTGACCCTGGTTCTCGCTTTGTCGTTGCCCGCCGAACAAGCAAAATCAATGGCAGAGCTTCTACTGAAGCTCGGTGCCATGTGTTCCCAGGCAGAGGGCAATGGTACTACCGTTTTCCATCGCTTCATGAACAGCGACATATCCGAAGCAATTGAAACGCTCTTGCAAAAGGACATGATTGGCGTCAAGGCTGCGATCAATCACCTAATCATCACAGGATCCTCTTGGCGGCCAGGTGTTTCGGGACCACTGACTGTTGCCATCGAGAACGGCAACAGCGTAATGGCACTCCGACTGCTTGACATGGGCTCTCGGCCTGAAATCGATTTTGACACATGGCTCAAGGCCGCGCATAAATCATCTATCCAGTTGCAGACTGCGTTGGAAGGTAACAAGAGGAGATTCAGGACCTCTGTCGAGCAACCGCTTCTCAGAGCCATCAGGGCAGCCAGTTTCGATGTGGTTGCGCGGCTAATCAACGACGGTGTTGATGTGAACTGCATGACGTGCGACTCGGAACGACTTCTGGAGGACACCTGGTTTAGAAGGAATAACAAGGGAGAAACAGGCCTTGACCTTGCGCGTAGTCTCATCACAAATCTGAGTCAGCACGCCGCCGGGCATTGGCCGTCCCTGATACCAAATTTACCCGTCGGTATGGATGAGTACCTCGCGAAGTTGATGCCCGGCTCTTATCACTACGCGATGGCTTCACATAACATACACAAGGTGAGAGAAGATCATAATAAGAGAGTGGATGAGCACGAGCAACGGATGAAAGATGAGAAGAATCGGGACGGTGTTGCCGAAAAGCAAGAAGCTATCGATTCCGCAATCATGGGTCTAAGAGCTATCGAAACAGCGCTGCTCGTTTCTGGCGCCAAAACATTTGCTGAGCTACACCCTGATATTGAGGCACAAGGAAAGGAAATCGATGAGGGCACGGCTCGGAAGATTGGCGAGTATGAGTACAAGATTTATTTCAACAATGACTACGGCTTGACAGATGACCGTCGCTGCGGTTACATCGATCTGTAAGTTGCAGGGACCTTGTACCCTTCAACGTCTGAATCAGTAACTGATGACTCCAATAGAATGGAAGCAGCCTGGAAAGGTGACGTCGACTTGATTAAATCCTTGACGACTCACCCAAGGGGAACTGAACAAGACCAGCCGCCTTTGATGGCTGACATTCGGGATAGCGAAGGCAATTCTCCATTCTCTATCGCCTTTTTGCGCGGACATATGACCGCCGCAAGAACGATTCTAGACCTCATCCAATTGCAGTGGACTCCTGAGGAATCTGATGAAGTTAGATACAGAATGGATGACATGGAAAGCGATGAAGATTACGACAGCGAGGGCAACGATTCGTCATCAGCAAATTATTCGGACCACAGAGTCCGCATCGTATCGGAGAAAGTGCCTCAGAACCTCACTATCGATAATGTTGGCCATGTTTCTCTCCTGGTCAAATCGCATAGGAGACCACTCGATGTACTCACCGGTGAGCACTGTCTGTTCAACTTCGATAGCGGCAAGATGGACTACGGAAACGTTGGCGGCTCTCTCTTCGCGCACGCCATCAACACGGAGGACATGACTGGTCTGAAAGCTTTGCTCGACATGGCTACTCAGTTCTCACAAGCGTCTAAATCGGGCATTAATGAAGAAGATTCAGTTATCCTTCGCAACGGCAAAGAACTGATGACGACAGCTATAAAATCTAGCAATACCCAGGCCATACGTCTTCTTATCAAGAGAACAGGCGCGGGTGTACCTCTTGACAGTCTCGTGAAAAGCAGCGGTGTCGAGATCAAGCGATCGCCCCGATTCTACCAGGGACTTACTGTATATGGCAAGAAGAGGTTCGCTTTTCATCCCTAGAATGACTTTCGAGACTGCTCGTCGCTAATACAGATAAACAGAAAGGACTGGGCAAGCGCTGGCCGTCAGACGATGGCACGAGCATCCGGCCTCGAAACGCCTCCTCTGCTACATGTTGCGCTTAGCGGCCACCTCGAATCGGTGAAGTTCTTTCTCAGTGATGCTCCGCATCGACTTTATAGCGAATTCTTCAAGACAAAGCACGCGCGTGCCGACTCGCGGCTCAAACATCTCAACAGTGCACCTAGCGACTTTGATCGAGCGATCTCTCGATGGCTCAGCGCGGATAGTAAGCAGAACGTTTTTTTTTTATTTTGTCTTTATTTTTATTTTTTATTCTTCGCATAGGGTACAGCCTTGCTAATTTTTTTTGGGCAACGTAGATGACCTTGTGCTTCACTGTGCAGTAATGGCAGAGCCCGACGCAGAAGCTGTCGACCTCGTCAAATATCTTGTTAGAAACTGCCCTGGCTCGTTGGAGAAGAAAGCTGCCGGTGGCTGCACTCCTCTCATGATTGCCTCTAAGCTCGGTCGCATCGCATTTGTCAGGGTCTTGATAGAGGCTGGCGCAGATCAGTCAACGCGCAATGACATGGGAGAAAACATCATCCATGCAGTCGCCAGAAACAACAGCCCTGTTTGCCGCACCAGGATATTCTTTAATCTCCTGGATCCGAGTCTGCGCAAGCGTCTGTTCCAACAGAGAACCAACCTCCGAGACGATGGAATGACGCCTTTGCACACATGGATCCAGGACGTCACCCAGCAAGCTGCTTCATCTGTCACGCCTGAGCAAGCCGCAGCCATGACAAGACTTTTTATCGAGTACTCAGGTGGTGATGAACTTGAGCTATTGAACGGAGCTGGCGACACATGCTTGCATACCGCTGTCCGTAAGGGACACCTGGCCATCATCCGGACTCTTGTCGATTTTCGGCCGCAGCAGCTGTATCGCGAGAATGCAGTCGGCCAGACACCGGCAGAAGTCGCGTCCGACCGATACACGTCCGTAGTTTTTCGGGAGCCACGCGATCTTTGCCGGATTTGGCGTGAAACCCCGATCAGTAGGGCTCTGGATTTGAAGATGAGGGATGCCAGCGAATTTGTTTTGGACAGCTATCCAGGCAACAAGTTGGACGCGATGCGTGAGGCATCCGGCCTGACACGGGTATATACACCACACGAGCTGACGAGAATTCTCGGCGCGATGGGACTCGAAAATCCGACGCAGTGGAGCAGCAATAACCCGACGCAATGGAGCAGCAATACACAAGGCGCGGACGACATGCTGAGAATGGTTGTTTGGGACCTCTGTAGTAGCATGACGCGTCGGCATGATGGGAAGCGCCGTCTCGTGAGTCTCAACGAAGCGAACGACGTAGCTCGTCGGCTAGGTGAGAGTGTGGACTCGCGCTATTCTAACATTTCCGCCGGGCGTGACGAAGACGACGAAGAGGAGAAGGAGCATGCGGAGGACGAACGTGACAGTGAACGTTTGGATTGTTTTGTGTATACGACGCTGCGCAATGCTCGGGCGTGGTTGGTACAGAAGCGTGATGGGGAAGCCGAGTTAGAACTTGAGTGTGCACAATGCGGCCTCCGACATGGCGACGATGGGTAGTAGTGGTTTGATTCATGGTAAACCATTTCCCACACCCATACTATATTGAGTAATAGAGAGCATCTTGAGAGAAGTCCCATGGCTATATTTATATATGAACACAACCGTTGTGCTTCATATGGCCTGTCTCTAACCCATGCTTTTTCTTCTTGTATATTTATGGTGAGGAGCCTATGCGCAAGAGGTCGATGGCCGGCTTTCTTTATTCACGCCTGACATGGGCAGTTGAAATAGGAATAAACATAATTCAATGTACTCTTTTTCAACAGAGAAGAGCAATGCTTAAGTAACTAAAAATTACGTGGCAGCACGAATTCACTGGTGGGGAAAAAGGCAATACCAAAGCTGACGACAAATATTATCATTACTTTACATCAAGTCACAATGACTGCCGTCGGCGCCCCATCACCCCAAAGTCCAACGACGGACATGGCAAAGCTAAGCCCAGCCAACGCACTCTGCAGGACATATCCGCGCGACAAGGTCTTGGTCTGCACGTGCACGCACTGGCCACCGACACCGCCATCCTCGACCTCCTCCTCCTCGTCCTCGGCGGCGCTGGCCGGGTCGCTGTGCAGGTCTCCGCCGAGGACCTCGTAGCTGGCCTCCATCCTCGCGCGGGCCGCCGCCGCCTCCGCCGACCTCTTGCCGCGGCGCGGCGCGTCCTCGCTCCTCGCCGGCGGACGCGACTTCGCGGCGGGGGCCGGGGCCGAGGAGAGCGCGCGGGGCGCGGCGTAGCTGAGGGCGGCGAGGAGGGAGGCGTAGACGAGGTACGGGTGGCGGGCGTGGGGCGGGGCGAGGGCGTAGGCGGCGGCGAGGGGCGCGGCGGCGAGGGCTGAGAGGGCGAGGACGGAACCGCGCAGCGCGGAGGCGAGGGTGTCGGCGTCGGCGGCGGCGGGCGAGGCGGAGAGGGCGAGGCGGGAGGCGGTGTATGAGACGCCCTAAGGGGTGGACAAGGTTAGATGTGCTTCTGCCCAGGCGTAGGGGAGGGGGGGCTTTTTATGAAGAGGGATGAAGAGGATAGTTTTAACGGTAGATTTTTTATTTTTTTTATTTTTCGTTTTGATGGGGAAAAAAAAAAAACGGATTGCGAGTTTTGGGGGTGGTGGCGGGCGAGAGAGGTGGACGATGCTCGACGACGTACCGTCAGCAAGCCGAGGGAAATGGTCCCTACAAACTTGAGGATAGGGATGGCTCTGCTGGCCATGATTTGATCCAGCTGAGAGCCGTGACTGCTTTATTATTTTTTGTCTTGTCCACGGTGATGGGTCTTGGTCTGGTGAAGATGCCTTTACCAGAGCGGCTATCTTGCTCCTTGTATTGGTATATACGATCGGGTCGAAGCCAATTGGGGGGGGGGGCAAGAGAAGTGCAGGTGAGAGAGGATTTGGACGATGACGGCACGCTGAGAAATATAGTGGAGCCTTTTGGGTTGTGCTGCTCTTCTCAGGCTGCTATTTTCTGCGCCGCTTCTGATTGGACGTCAGAAGTATGTCTCCCCGCTTTTCTACAACACCACCAAGAAGAGAGATCCCCCCCTAATAAATCGTTCTACTAAATTCTTTTCCTCTCCTCATGCTCAGGCTTTTCCAAACTCGTGGCCATCAAAGCAAGACGCTCACAGTGCAGCTGCAACATTGGATCGGTCAAAGTCCTTTATCCGTGATAATCTTCTTTGCATCATCTTTGCGCGAACAGCTCGCTTGACCGATTTTTCCCACACTTCTTTGACAAAAAAAAAAAAAAAAACCGCCTCTGCCATACCTACATGTGGTCTTTCGATACAGTACGTTGTTCTTTTATTTTACACTTTCGCTGTCCCTGTACAGAACAATCAAATGAACAAAAAGGGAAAAAAAAAAAAAAAAAACCTCTTATATGATGATTGGTTGATATTTGCTTCTCAAAATATCACCACCCTTTTACATCTTTAGGAAGAGCCGTCTGAGACTGCCTCCGTGTGATTTTTTCATCTCCATCTTCCACACCAAGACTAGGGTCTGCCAGTCCCGCGGGTTCCTCTGTGTACGTTGTCGTCTCGGCAGACTGCTCATGGGCTCGTCTTCCCCTAAGGGGCTGGCCCGTCAGGCTGTGGCCGGAGGTGGTGGTGCTTATAATTTGGGTTTCTGAAAGAGGACTTCTGTTTTCTTTTTGTTCTTGTGTACAATGCGATTGGCACCCTGTGGGCTGTCCATGGCTATCATTGTGCCTTCTTGGGAGAGCGCTTGCAGCATACGGGCAGCATACTTTGCGTTGCCCCCTCCATGATTATTTTGTACATCTTGCCAATGTGCTAACATGTGTCACAGATCCCAATCGCAGTAGCCTTGCCGCAGTAGTTCTTATCCCGTTCTTACACCGGATCACGACTAGCTAGCCTTATGCGCCATTCAATATATACATCATTTCATACACATCTAATCTCGCACGATGCGTCTCATAACCACTCCAAATCGCTCTCAGAGTCATCCACGACTTGTCCGCGTCGATTTCGTCCCGGCTGTCGCGTCGCGACGTCGCCGCTCGACGGCTGTTCCTTACCCATCGTCCCCATAATGGTCCCCAAGTCTGGCACGCCCTCGCTTTCTTGCGTGGCCGTAAACTGTGTAGGCTCGTAAAAGGGCTTCGTCTTGCTGCCCCCGACGACGCGCGGTGTCAGCTGGCCCAGCGACAGGGGCGACGTCGGCTGCGATTCCCGCATGGACGAAGCAGGCGCATTGTCCGATACGACAAAGTCCGCCAAGTCACCGCCGCTATCTGACCCATCCGTGTCCAAGATATCGCTCGTCCTGTCGCAGTCATCTCCGAGTTCATCAAAGTTGACGTCTTGCCCGTCACCAGCGCCCCTCTTGTACTTCTTCTTCTTCTTCTTAACCCCCTTCTTCGAAACCTTTTGTTTCTTTCTTCTTGGCTGATCTTCGTCCCCGTCGCTACCTGTTTCCGCGGCTAGGTCTTCTAGAGCCGCTCTCGCCGCAGCACCACGTTCCCTCGTCAGATCAGACTTCTCAGGCGGCGGGGCCGGCTTCTGTCTGCTGCCCTTGGATTTGGTTGCCGATGAATAATCGATGTCTTCCAAATCAATCTCGGACTCCCCATCTGACGCTATAAAGCGTTTTACGGGGATGTCCAGGTATCTGCTTGTGTCCTCGCCGCGACAGTCTCTGACCAGACTCTGCGGCCTTGTTCCCATCTGCTGCACCAGCTTGACAACCCGTTTTGTAAACGTGCCGTGTTTGACATGGCATGTCGGCCTCAGACGCCGTTGCGCCTCGGGATGAGCCGTCATATTTGGCAGATCCGCTTCTTCATACGCGCTATGATTGAAAGGCAGATCACGGTAAGATCTGTTCAGCTCCAGAAGCTGCTCATCGGAGAGTAGCACGCTGTTCAAGTCTGGTATCTGCGCCACATCGTCCATCTCGGGATCTCTTTTGGCCTTTGCCTTTTGAACTGCTTTCGGCGCCTTCAGAAACTCTGTCAGCGTTTGGAAGCCCGTTTCCACCCCGTCCGGCATATGAAACTTCTTGGGGCCCCTCTTCTTGACGGCCGCGGCGCGTTTCTTTTTCGGCTCGGGCAGTGAAGTATCTTGCGTATTTTCCACTGGAATTTCCACATGCCGCTGGTCCACCTGCGGCCTGATATTCCGAGGCACGATGCGGCTCGAGAGATCGAAGCGGAAGTTGAACCGACTTCCCTCACAAATCAACTGCTGCATTTTTTCGTAGTTGTCCTTTGACTTGGCGAATTGGTCTTCCTCCTTGCCGCGCATCAACAGCAGAACGATGCTCCCAGCTCGCTTACGCCCCGTTCGACCCATGCGCTGCAGCATCCGGATCGGCGACGCTGACGCATCGTAGCACACGATGAGATCAACCTGCCCAATGTCCAATCCTTCTTCGCCGATCGAAGTGGCCACAAGCACGTTGAAGTGACCGCTGCGAAATTTCTCAATGGTTTGAATCTGTTGCGACTGCTTCATACCCTCACCTCGTTTGCCGTCCGCCTGGCCAACAAAGATGCTGGCTTTCACTAGCGGTTGGTGCGAGTTAAGCATGCGCACAATCTCCTCCGCGGAGTCTCGATATTCGCTGAATACGATTACTCGCGTGCCCGAGCCTTCACTTCGGTCCATAAAGTGATTCAAAACAGTATCCGCCAGGGCCGTGAGCTTCGGGTGCCCGACGAATCCATCTCGTCTCATCCAGTCTGCAATGTTAGACATCATTTTCTGGAAACTCGAGTGCTCGATGAGCTGTCGCTTATACTTGGATCCTTTTTGGCCCTTTTCCTCTTGTTCACTCCGAAAATCCACCAGGTTGTCGTAGAATGGCTTAATGCCATGAAAATTCAGAAGCTTGATCGAGTGCGCCAGGCTCGTGAGGACACTGAATATGGCACGCATCATAAATTGAATGCCCTGATTTGCGTGTCTGCCTTTTGTTGCGAACCATTCCTTCTGAGACTGCAAAAGGCCGAATGCCGACATGGACATGGGACTCTTGCCATACCAAATATTCTGCGAGCTAAGCTTATCCAAGAGCGGCTTAAGAGCCTCAGAAAAGAGCTCCCCGATAAGATTTATTTCATCTGATGGATCGAGAACAACTTGCTCAATATTTCGATCATGGACGTACTGCCGGATATCGATAGAGTTTTCCGTACGGATTTCGCAGTGAGAAATACCCAAATTATCAATGATTTCCTGGACAGTTTCAACTTTGGAGCCAGGCGTCGCAGTCAATGCGAGAACTCGAAAGCTTTTCGAAAACCGGCGAATGAGCTTGGCGACCTTGGCGTAGGCGTACTCTCCTACGGCACGGTGCGCTTCATCAATGACTATCAGGCAGATGCTTTTTGGGTCGGCGTAACCATGGGACAAATCGTTGAGAAGCGTTTGCGGTGTCATGAAGAAGACTCTGCGCCTATCCCATTCATCCTCGCGCAGAGCGGGCGAGATATCACCGGTGAGCAGGGTCGTGTCTGACCGCGGAATTCCGGCGATGTTATAACACGCATCTATCTGCTGCGCCACCAGGGGCTTCGTAGGTGCCACAAAGATGATTTTGCCCTTTTGTGTCCACCTGTAGAAATTGAGCACGACTGTGGCCGCAATAAAGGTCTTTCCCAAACCAGTGGGTAGCGCAACCAAGGTGTTGTTGAAAAGGCTGTTCTTCACGATGCTAAACTGATAATCACGTATAGCGCCAAGGTTTGTCGGGTAGACCCATGTTTCCATGGCGTCCTTGTCCAGGGCATGATGGCTTGGTTCTTCACGCGGCTGGTCAGGACGAAAGACGCGACTGACTCGGGCGTTCAAAGCACCCTGGCTGCCTTCTTCGGCGAGCGGTGTCCCGAAGAGAGTCGTTTGCCTGTAAGATCCGGATCCGGATCTCTGTAGTCCTGTGCGCGGCGCTGCTCGACTAGACTTGGGACCTATTTGAGAAGGCTGGCGTTCTGGAGAGGAACAGGCATTGATTGGCAGGCTTTCCAGTTCTGGTGGCAGCTCGGTGCCGGCAGCGGCGCAATTATGCACGGCTTTCCCGGACCATGAGGTGAAGGAGTGGTTCGGTCCAGCAGCAGAAGAGGAGGCTTGGTCGAAAGCAGTGATGAAATCCTCGTCCGCTAGATTGTCGTCAAACTCATCGGAGCTCATGGCGCCGGAGTTTTCGATGTCGCGGGTGTCACCATTCCAGGCAAAACTACTTATCAAAGCTCGATTGACTGATTCATTTTCGCATGGTCACTGTTGTTGCGGACAGCGAGATCCAGTTTCTGGCTCGGCAAACAGATACCTTGGGGCGCGTTCGTCGCATCTACAGATCCAATTTACGCGGCTACTAGGCGTCGCGTCGGACGAGCGAAACGCGAAATACGTACCATATCACGTGCCAGAAACGGTAACAAGTCTACTAGGAATCGGAACGAGCACACGCGGCAGCATGAAGCAAAAGACAGATGAAAGAATAAAAAAGAAAAACAAGGGACAAGGATTGGAAAGGCGCTGACTATACGGACAAGTTAATGATGACGGGTCGAAAGGCTCAATCATTGAAGCTCTTGGCCGTCGTCATTGTCATCTTCAACTACAGTACCTCTTCCTTATCCACTACAGGCTATACTATACAGTGGTGTATGTACCTCTAATCAATGGATGCAATGTACTGTACAGGGCAGTACGGCGTGTGGAAGGCAGACTGGCGGCCTGCCGTACTGTACGTACTGCTAGTAGTATCTGTAACTTAGTGCTAGTAGGTACTAGATACTGTACTACTAGTAGCAGGCAATGAATGTCCCTGGTACTAAGAGTACACTGAAGCAGCAGCCTTGGTTCACAAAAGTGTGGGGGTCTAATGAAGAAACTCTACTAGTACTACCTGTACCTACTACAGTCGATACCTACTGGGTGGTCGTGTCTGGCAAAATACCTTATTACTTGCTGGCCAACAGCCCACCTTAGCTTTCTCGGCCTCTTTGTTTTCCTTTGCCATCATCGCCGCTTTGGAACTCTGATTCTATCGGCCCTTGTTCTTATAGGCCCTTCCAAGCTCGGCGCTTCTTTCCTACTGAAATCTTGAAAGAAGGACAGCCTTCTCTATCTTTTCTCCTTCCTGCGAAGCCGAAATCTTAAAAACCCATCCGGTTCCCGCAGCCAACACTTTCACGACTGGCCGTTATCAAACTCGCGTCCAAGCATCGGCAAGCTTCACATTTATTCAATCATTTCTTCGACTCATCTCCTTCTTTCTCCTCGGCGCACGCCTGGCCACCTTCGCTCTCGCTCTGCCACATCAGGGCTCTCGCCTGTCGAGCCCTCGCTCCAAGAAAAAATCACGTCGAACCAGCCCATAGCCTACGTGCAAAGCCAAACCACCTCACCAACTACATAAAACAACAATGGCTCCACGCGGTGCTCGCGGCGGTGCTCAGCCATCGCGCGACCCAAAGGCAAATCCCACAAAGTCAAAGGCGACTTCCACAAAGTCAAAGGCCAGCTCTCGAGGTGGTGTCCAGAAGAAAAGAGACGGCCCTACCAAGACTGATGGCGATGGCGATCTCGACATGAACAGAGCTGCCGCTCGGCGGGCCGCTGCGGCGCAATCAAGTGCAACACAATCAAGACCAAATACGAGGTCCTCCGCTTCAAACCCCGCGCGTGGCGTCTCCAAAGTTGCACAGAATGTTTTAAAAGAATTGGCTGGCGGCGCGCACGGCGAGGTATCACGAGTCGTCACTCGGTCGAAAGGGAGAGGCCGGAACCCGTCTAACCTGACCTATCTGCGAGTCCGCGGGCTCAAGCAGAGCAAGGCCGCAAGCAACCCCGACGGCGGTCTGAGCGATCTGCTCAGTTTTTTGGAGAGAAAGGCCTCCTCATTTACGGCGGGTCGCGAAAAGCAGTCCGTCATGATCAAAAAGGTATGTTCGTATATTGACAATGTTTCAGGGCGCATCGAATTTCAGCAACTACTTCGGACAGCTGCGTACGCGGCCGGACGTCTGGCGCAGGACATGACTCTCTCAGCACTGTGCAATTTGCATCAACTAGACGCCCCCCCGAAATTCCCCTTACCCATCGACTCTTTACTGACTTGACCCAGTCGCACGTCGCCGGAGATTATGTATTCATAGGTGCCAGTAAAGTAGATGCGGAAGAACTAATGAAGCTCAACTCGTTTACATTCGCCAGCGCAGCTCTCGAGATTGTCGAGTCCAACGAGGGGCTTGGGTCGCCGAGCAAAGCGACCGAGTCTAGGGAGACGCAGGAGCTGCGCGCCAAGCTGCAATCCATTCTCGGCTCTCGCTATTCCCCGGCCAATAAGCTCTTGAGGCTCGACGAGCTCTCGACAGACGCGGAACTTGTCCAGCTGGGCATGTTCGAAAACCGAGACCGTGCTCTTAAAACCTTCAAGGGCCTGATGGTTATCTGCGATGACCTTTTCAAGACAGCTCAGGAGAAGCGGGACGCCATCGAAAGCATTAGCGTAGCCGGCAATGGCATCGATGACGTTGCGCAGGTGGAAATCATCGCAAACACTTTCCCGCAACTCAAGAACCTCGACTTGCGTGGGAACCAGCTCATGAGTTCAAAGGGGCTGGAGCGCTGGAAGGGCAAATTCAAGGGCCTCAAGACGCTTTATATGACTGGCAACCCAATCGAAATCGCGGAACCGACATATAAGGCGACATTATTGGATTGGTTTCCGAGTCTACAGATCATCAATGGCCAAGAGCTCCGCAGCGCTGCGCAAATTGCGGAGCGGCGAGAGGGGTTGAGGCCGAAACCCATCCCGCAGAACGGGCCCGATTTCCGCGACGTCAATGGCATCGGAGAGAAATTCCTGCGGGAGTTTTTCAGCGCCTATGACACAAACCGCCAGGCTCTCGTCGCCGCATGCTACGACGAGAATAGCTATTTCTCGCTGGCCGTCGACACACAAGCCATTCGAGATCGGAACGCGCCCATGCCTTTGCCGTGGGCGGCGTACCTGAAATTCTCTCGAAACCTGGTCAAGATTACACATCAGAATGCTCGGACAACTCGACTGTTCAAGGGTGCCAGCAGCATCTACGACTTGTGGAGGAGTCTGCCAGCCACTCAGCATCCGGACATCAACAAGGAAGTGATCAAATACATCATGGACTGCCATCCTTTACAGGGCCTAGCCGATCCATCAGGGCAAACCCCCATGGGAGTAGATGGCTTAATCGTAATTGTCCACGGCGAGTTCGACGAGTATGACCAGAAGAGCGCTACAACTGGCAAGAGAAGCTTCTCCCGCACCTTCGTCCTCGGACCGGGTCAACCGGCCAGAGGCGGGGTCCGAGTCGTCAGCGACATCCTCTCGTTGCGCGCACACAACGCGCTGCCAAACATTTTTGATGTCGCGACCACGGCGGCGGCGACTACGGAGCAGCAACTGACCTTGGTTGCGCAGCTTTGCCGGCAGACCGGCATGACGCCACAGTACTCGGAGATGTGCCTGTCTCAGGTCAATTGGAACTTTGACAAGGCGCTGGTCATTTTCGGTCAGAAGAGGGTATGTATTGTGTGCCGCTCATACATGAGTCCTGACAGCTAACAGAGACGATAGACACAGCTACCAGCAGAGGCCTTTGCGTTCCAGGCATGAAATGAATAGTGAGCTCTGCGGGATAGTAGATGCGAGCTTGGTAGACTCTTGGCGGAGGGCAATGGGATGCGGCATTCACATTGGTCACGATAGAGATGAGGGGGGTTTGTGGTGAATTTCGTAAGAGAAGGACAGATTGGTTTTGAGAGGAGGCAGCATCATCCTTCAGAAATTGGTTTAGTGGTGCGGTTCGATTTTTCCTACATCAATGATGGGTAGGCGAGGCGTTGTTGGACTTTGCGGAACATGTCATACAAGAAGAACAATAATCAACTCTCATCACAAAGCACGATTCGAGTATATATGTTTTACGGTCCGAGCTCAGCAAAGAGATTGGCCCTTGCAAGTCGCGTCGTGTGCATGACGCACAACCCTGTGCAATTGTCGATCGAAATCAGGCACAGTAGCCGCCCCAGTTTCGAAATATCGCCGCCGCTTCTCGTGACTTGAGCATTGGTCGAATGCTGTCTGACGCTTGCTTTTGGAAATCGATATGTGTCAGGATGCTCTCGAGATTTCGATGGTGGTTTTTTTTTTTTTTCTCTTTTCTTTTATGTCATTTTTCTTAGCCCTCTTCATTTTTTTAATTTTAATTTTTTTGAGGAAAAATCAGTCCTTTCATTTCAGTCCTTTATTTCGTTGACAAGTCCTCAATCGCTGACTAGCAGCGAGCTGCCGGTCGGTCCCCTTGTAAGTACAAGATATTAGCCAAAAGAGAAGCTTCTACGGTCATTATTGTTCTTCTAGTCAGAAATAAGACGCCATCTAAGAAAGTGCCATTATTGGAGAAAGGCTCGATATTAGACGGAAATCGGATCGTTGTCCTATCTGCATCTTCACATGATGGTAATAGGCACTCGGAAGAAGATGTATTCAGAATTGATTTAAATACTTTGAAAATAAAAAGAAAAAGAAAAAGAAAAAGACCGCCACGTTTATACATGTCACGGAAGACGCTCGGCCTTTACTTTTGATCAGTGCCTTTTTTTTGGCGGCGGCGCTGTGATGGAAAGGATGAGACATGGGGAGCACAGAGGCGCTCGGGCCCCTGGTGCAAACTGACGCACAAAATGTGTTGTACAGCGGATGTACAATTGTATAATTTGCATTGTCCTCACCAGCTTTGTATCAGAAAACGGTGGACCTGAGTCTAGAGGCCCCCCCTGCGATTTGCCATGATGCGACTGACTCTGTTATTACAGCTTCTTCGTGTGAGTGGTTCAGTCTTTGTCTTGTCGTTTCTGTTTCCTTTCTTTTTCTTCTTTTGTGCTCTTTTTCCCATATTTTTGTCTTACACCGGGCACTTCTTAGGCTGTGATCCTAAGTGACAGGATTACAGCCAGGCTAGTGACTCTAGTACGATTTGTTAGCGTAATAGGTAGAGAAAATACTAAAGTACTAAACAACCCTATAAAATGACCTATTTCTATACTTTTTTTCACTGCCTTCGTCCCTATATTATCACTTAGTGAATTTTTTATATAAGGAATGCTATATAAAGCGTTTTAAAGCCTACTAAAATACTAATAGATATATAATCGACCTAGTCTTCCTAATTAAGCCGCCTAACTAGATTAGTTATTTAATAAAAGCTATTAGAAATACTATACTAGCTATCCCTATTGCTTAAGGTAAAGAGAGATAGCTATCTTTAAGGTTATAAGAAGTAGCTTTTAATACCTATTTTTAAGGATACTTATAATAACCTTATAGCTTACTAGCCTACTTAGCTATAGAATTTAGAAGGCCTATAGGCGAAATACTAGGACGTTTAGAGACTCTAGGTTATATTCCTTAAGGCAGAGCAGCTATTAAGATTATTATTAGATAATAAGGCTAGTATAATATTAATTAGCGATGTTAATAAGGAGCGAATTATATTAGTATATCTAAAATTAGGCGTATAGGTTATAGTAATAAGGATGCCCTATAGTAATAGGATAACCCTTAATTTATATAGAGAATTATTTACCGCTAAGGCCGCTAGAGGCTAGTATATTTAGCTAGCTTATATAAGCTAATTAGAGGCCTCCTAGGTCTCTAAGGGCTCCTAGGTCTCTAAAGCTGCTAGCGAGTATACGCCTAACGCTAGCGAATTCGCCCTATTTAAGGGTATCGATCGTAAGGAGGCTAAAGCGGCTGCTAAAGAGAGTAATAGTAATACTACGCTAGATAACCTATGCCCTATGCTTAAGCAGGGCTCCTAGCTAGCGAGGGCTACGCTATTATAAGCTTTTTCCTTAGGGCATACGTCTTAGAGCGTATTATATAGGCGAAAAGGTAGGGCGTATTTACCTTAAGGCTCCTATAATTCGCCTAGTTAGTCACCTCTTATAGGCTTAAATTTAGCGATAATTAATAGAGGTTTAACCTTAAAAACTTATATTTATTATTATAAAGTTCCTAGCGTAATTACTATCTAGGAAGCCGTTAGTAATTACTAAAATCTATATCTAGAGGTAGCTATAGATAAGATTATTTAAATAGTATACCTATTAGGTAAAGAACCTATAAATTTAGTAATCTAGAACACCTTAAGGGAGAAGGAGATAAAAATATAGTTTATTAACAGTGTTCTTAGCTATAATAGTTAATTATATAAGTTAATAACCCTGCTTTTACTTATAGGAAGCTAGTAATAGCTATATTTTTCTTTATTAGCCTCCTCGCCTCCTAGGCATTACTATTCGCTCCTTTTGCCTCTCTATAGCCTTATAATCCTGCTAAAGCTCCTCTATAATAATATCTCTTATTTCCTAGGCTCGCCGCCCCTAAATTCAATAAGGAAGCTAGCGGCGAGCCTAGTTAAAAGCCTATATTTCTTATAGCAATATCATAGCCTTATCCTTAGCCTACTAGGCCTTAGGAACAACCCCCTTAAGCCTTATAAAGTTAAATAACCCTATTATAGCGTATATAAAATCAACCTAGTTATTAAAGCTATATTCTAGTAGGCTAGAGCGAATTATCTTCTATTTCCTTTTATAGCGCCTAAACATATGCTCTATAATAACCTAAAGCTAGTAATACTATAAGTTATATAATTCCTACCTATTCTATAGCCTCCTTAGTGCATCCCTCTAGTCCTATAGGTAATATCTAATCCTTAAATATAGTAATAGGATACTAGATCGTAAGCTAAAGCTAGCGTTATAGAGATATAGCCTATCTTAAGGTATCTTAAAGTAATTCTATATCGCCTTTAGTAGTAAAGTTGCGTTAGAAAATAATCCCTTAGCACTAGCGAGTATATAGGAGAATAGGCCCTTAAGAGTCACCGCTATAAGCATATTCTATAAGATAACACTATACTAATCGCGATAACGCCGCTAGTCCCTCGCTAGAATATATGCCTATATATATATACTATTAATAGCACTAATTATACTACTAAATAGGCAGAATTTCTAATAAAGTTTAATATTAGTAGTAAGGTAATCCTATAGTAGAAGAGTTATAAAGACTATATATAGCTTCCTTATAGGTTCTAGTAGTTAGTGTATAATAACTAATATATAAGACTAGCTAATAAGGAACCTTAATATAGTGTTTCTTTAAGGCTCTCTATAGGCATAAATCTATATAAAGACTATAACCTTTAGTATTATTAAAAGTCGCTATAAAGTAGCTATTATACTATTATTCTATAGCTATAAATAAAGGCGCTAGAATATAGCTTTTAGTATTTAAAATAGGGCCTTAAATTTAAAGTCCTTAAGGGAATTTAGTAGCGAATTTACTAGTGAATTAGCCCCTCTTATACTAGTATTTTAGGGCAGCGATTTAGGTAAATAATCCCTTATTAGCTACTAATTAATTTACTCTTTATTATACTTATCGTTAGTAGCCTTATTAGCCTTAGCAGCCTTAATCGTAATAGCCTCCCTAAACTAGGACTTATTAAATAGGCTTACTATTACCTTAGAATTATTAAATTATCCTACTAGGACGTCTAAGTACTTTGTTTTTATAGGAGGATTAAGTTATTAGCTAACACATAAAGAAATAGGCAGAAAATCGCACACTATGCCTCTTATAGCTCGTCTAAATACCCCTATAAGCGCGGTACATTCGCAACTAGGATGTCGTAGAATTATATAACGATAACTTAGAATTAGTGGTAAATCCCTACTAATTATAGTAAAGTCGGCAAATTATGCAGACATAAGCGTTCCGAGTCAGCCAGAGTCACTAGTTCGGCATTTTAAGTCACTCAAGATCAGGGCCTTAGCTAGACATTTTGCTGCAGGGAGCGCAAGTCAAAAAAATGGTCCGGTGGCGTCATAGTAGCTTCTCTCCCCGATGCTCACCATCTTTTCATTTGTTCGCCCTCGGTGAACTTATCATCCAGTTGGTTGAAGATTAGGTCACCGTGCGTTTTTACTGGTAGACGTCCGAGCCTAAATTGAAGCGATGCATCGAAACTCTATTTGACTGGAATTAGCAACCGCTCATGGCTACTGGTGCTGTTCCTGTTCCGTCTGGTGGTTGACGTCCAAGTTGCAACACTATCCGAGCAGACCAAAAGCAAACAAATATACGGGTTACTTTTCCACTGCCTTCTCCCCGCTCAACAGCCGAGACGCGACGTGCCTGGCTCAGCAATAGTATCTCCGTCTCTCTCTCGGTGTTCATGCCGGCAACTTGATCGTGGTCTTACCCTACACTACCGCCGCGCCTATTCACGAAATTCCTACCGTGCAGCACAGTTGTGAGAGGGAACAAGTTGTTTTTCATCATTCTCCATGCCAACCCATCACATCACATTCTACGGAAAGCCCGGGGGTTATAGTGCCTCGCCGGCATGCGAAGTTTCATGATCTCAGCGGTTGCACAAAGTCTTGAGAAAATGCGCCCGCGTGCGCCAAAACACCCGTCGAAGCGGCTCAGCCTCGCATATGCACCTTTCAGGCTAGTTCTTCTATAGTAGGCGCATGAGTAGCTGCGCATTTTTCCTCTCTGTGCCATTGTTATTATATCCAGTGGGTGCAGCTATTTATGACGTGCTTATTCATCACGGAAACAACTTCCCCTTCTAGATCGATCTACTCAGTCTGATACGACATTTGATCAATAGACACGCGTCCCGCTGCCTCAACCCAGCCACCGCGGTCTCTAGAGGTAAGGATGGCCAATTCTTCACCTCGGAAGTATTGACCAATTGTATATCAAGCTCTAACGAGATAAAAGTTGTTGCCGCCGACGACCCTCGAAGCATCGTCGACCAACTTTTTTTTTTCGTATAGTACATTTTAGGGGCCCCCGCTATGCCATGGCCAAAAAAAGCTGCCGCTTCACTTCATCTTCTTACTCTGGCCGAATTGGCCTTTTTTTTGTCCACTCCATTCCCCCCCCCCCTCAACCGTATCGCATCCTCCATCGTAGAAAAACCGTTACTTGGTACCGGCGCTAGGCAGAAAGAGGCAAGGCGGAGGGGGAGCGGTCCCCAGCCATCGCGGTCGCACCATCGAGCTAGGCCAGTAGGGACGCCAAGCGAGCCCCTGAAACCAGCCACGGAAGGGTGAGCGCCATGGTGACCTGCAGGCTGACAGTTCCCCCGTACAGTGGGTGGGTGGTAGGTCTATTAGTACGTAGGTAGATGACCGTTATTGTACGTTGCGGACAATGGCCCGATGGAGATGACGTTTGTCCGACGAAAGATGATTCGCATCAGATTCTGACTTTACGGAATGGGAGGTAAGCTTGAAAAAGAGATCTCTGGGTTCGGATCAAAGCAACGCTTCGATTGAAATCGTAGACACCTGCTCATCTTGCCATCGCCCCCCCCGCTCCCCTCGTCGGGTAACTTGTCTTAGCGTGGTCACCCCTGATGTGAACAGAACAAGATGAAAGAAAAGAGTCCCCTGGCCGAGCGCTGGGTCTCGCCCGCTGTAGGTGCATATTGTATTGTAGAATGTAGGAACAATGCAAGCCCGAGTCGAGTCGCGATCAAGACTTTGTCCAGGCGGTTGCTCCTCTGTATCACAAATGCTGTGCGATCTCGCAGTGTAGTGCAGTTCGTCTCCTCAATTCTTTCGTATATGCTTGTGCCCGGTCTGATGTCGCAATATGTTATGAAGCCTCAGTACTTTTTTTTTTTAAAATGAAATCCTGGTGGCGGTAGTATTGGGTCGCGGCTAGGGTGCCCCCCGCCCGGAAGCACCTACGTGTACAGTACCTCTGTATTGTATATTGCACGACTTGCTCTCTTCGGGTCTATTGACGAGTTCATGCAGACATCGGGACCAAAAGTCGAAAAGAATATCCCGAGCCGTCAGCTCTAGCTATTGGTGAGGAAAGACACAACTCTTTTTTTTTTTTTTTTTTTTTTTTTTTTTCAAATAACAAAATGGAGTTAATTTGGGCCGTTGATCCGATTCCATGCAGCAAATAGCAAAAGTGCTTGCAGCGTCGGCTGCTGGCTGCAACCCCAGAGTGTTACCTAACAGGTGAGAATGCAGCGGACGCCCAGACCCCTAACCCTCATAATAATTTAGGCCCCAGGGCATAGCCTGATACAGTGCAGTACCTTAGTACTACCTAATAGTACTAGTAGTAGGCTACAGCGCACACACACAGGGCCAGCCATCCCCTTCCCGAGTCGTCTCTCGCACCCCTGCACTGCCGCTGGACCGGCTGTTTCGTCTCTCCTGACTGCTTTTTGCTCGCTCGCTCCCCCTTGCCCACCACCCACCTCTCGCTCGCTCGCTCTCTCTCTCTCTCTCTCTAGGCCTTCCCCCCCCCATCTTTGTTATCCGGCTTCACCAGCAGCACGCCTTTCTTTTCTTTCCTTTCCCTTTTCCCTCCTTCGGGCCGACGACGATTTTCCCACCGTCCTTCTTCTCTTGTTGCTGTTATCGGCTTCGACAGCTCATCGGTGCCTCGTCTCGGCGGCACGGCTGTGTTTGCTAGCTGCCATTCCAGCCGTAACTGAGATTCCCCCCCCTAACGAGCGAGAACCCGTAGGCATACAATTGGGTCTTGAAAACATTCCAACATCGTTGCCTACGCGAGTGCATACCGTCTGGTACGAGGTGTGGCTGCAACACGATTGAAAACACGATACTTTCTCGTCCAGAAGAAACCTCACCGAGGCCATCTTCACTCGATCCTTCCCGTTATCTTAATCTGCCCGCCTGGCGCACGGTATCCCCTCCTTTCGATTCGAGGAATGAAAGACGAATTCTATCTCCTTTAGCCTTTATTCTGCCAAAAAGAGACAAACACAATTCGTAGCGCATTCTACGGTCGACTTCTTCACTGGACCGTTCAATTGACGCTGTTTACACGATTTCGATCAACATTTCACCTTCGGCTTTTCACGTCACTGTTTACATTCGATACCGCTGCAGCTCACTTAACAGACCGCAAAGATTGTCTTCTAATTGCCTCTTCACGGACCTCGACAGTCAGATATTTGCGCGGACAACGACCGTCCGCTACCGGCCGTTTTTGTTTTCGCCATTTTTAGCTCGGCAGCGCAATGCCATTTTGACCACGACGCCCAGTCCGACATATTTCTCAGCTTCCAAACGACCGCCGTCCTGGTCGGAAGGAATAATACTGCAATATGTCTGTTCCAAAGCCCAAAGATATGTCCGCTCTGGACAATGCTTGCACTGTTGTCGTTGGCGATACCTTTTACTCATACTCGGAAAACGGCTTCCTGTCACTGCCTCTACACGATAGTGCAGAGTGGAAAACATTGGACGGCGGTGTCAAGGTCAAAGGGGCCGCTTGTGCGGGTCGAAAGATTGAAGACTCCGGCCAAGCTTCCCTCTTGGTCGTGGGCGGCTATTCTGACAACACGACTTACACTGGCTTACAGGAATACAAATTTTCTACAGGAAAATGGCAAACGCTGAGCCCCAAGTCGCCAATCACTAAGAATCGCCGAGGTCATAGCGTGGTGTACAATTCCGTATCCGACGTCATCGTCATGTTCTCTGGCACCACCGCTTCCGATGCTGGTGCTGCACCTGGCGCATCGCCCGAGACCTGGAAGATAAAAGCTTCAGAGCCGCACGATGTTGCTTCTGCGAATCCACCAGCCGGCGGCAATGCTCCCGCTGTGGCACCGATGCTCTTCCCCTGGGGTGGTTCCGATGTCGCACTCATTTCTGGCCCGCAGGATAAGGGCACGATCTGGCTGATCAACTCGGATCCCGGTGACGCGGCAGGTTGGAGAAACGTGGGAAGTGTCAAGGACTCTTGGCCCTCGGACGCTGCTGCCATCCGTGCTACAATGGTCAAGGGCACCGACGGCTCAATGTCGCTACTCAAGTTTGATACGAGCCGCTCGCCCAACCAGATGGACCGTATACCTATCGCAAAGGCTCCAAACGAGCCGCTGCATAATGCTGCAGCCGTCACGAGACGCGATCTGACACTCGCAAACTGGCCGGAATATAATGCAACCAATGCGCCAGACGCGAAACGCAGCGGCTACTCCATCGCCCAGGGAAGTAACGGCATGATCGTCCTGTCCGGCGGCAATAAAGAGCAGCCAGTGGCTGTTTTTGATGCGGGCAAGAACACTTGGCTCAATACTACTCAGCTACTCGGAGACGGCTCACAGAAGATCCTAGCCGACGTCTCGTCAACCTCGACAACGACAACGACGTCAATGACATCAACCACGACCACACATTCCTCTACCTCTACGACTTCGGTGGCCACCACGACGACGAGCACTACCACCGCCACCTCCACTGGAACACCCGCCGCTGCGGCATCTGCGAAGCACGGCCCGAGTGCAAATGCGATTCTGGGCATCACGCTGGGAACCATTGCGGGTTTCCTAGCTATTTTGCTCTTGATGCTGCTCCTGCTCAAACGTCGGAAGCGTCGCATGAACCCTAACAAGGGCGGGGTTCTGAATCCTGATGAAAAGGATACTGTCGCATTTGCCAAGAACGCACAGCCACCCGGACCGCCGATGCACCTTCGTGGTCATAATCCGCAGCTATCGACAGAATCTTATTCTTCCGTAGCTATTCTCATGGGTCGCATGGGACCCAACAAGCAGACTGGCGTTGCCCGTAAGCCGTCGCGTTCGTCGTCGAGAAGTTCCATCGGCTCTCTTCACAAGCAATTCAAGAGCACGATAAGCAAGCCCATACCGCAACCGACAAACAATCCGATGCTGCAAGCTCACGACGACCGAGGTGTAGCCTTTGATCCGTCGGTTGCCGAGCCCCGCCCACGAAACGGGCCCCTACCCGCCCAGGACGGCACGCGCCGTAGCTCTGGGTGGAACAAGTACTGGTCCGGAGGGAGTGCATTGCAAATTCTGGGATACGGCAACAAGCGCGTGACCGCTTCTTCAGAGCACAGCTCGCACTACTCGGAGGCACCGTCAGCGCGCAACAACAACGTTCGAGCCACACAGGACTCTGCTACGGTACCGCCGCTCAACTTCGAGGGTCCTCCAGAGGTGAACAGTGTAAATTCTGGGAGTCCGATCGTGTCTCAATACTCGAGCAAGGTGCCTACCGAGGGCATCGCGGGGACGATTGAGCGTCCTGTTTCGCCGCTCTCCACCACCTCTGGGTACTCGAGTGGAATACCGGACAGCATCAACGAGATGTTTGAGCATTCTGGCGCGAACAGGCCTTGGGGAAGCGAGCGAGCGCCCAGCAGCATATATCAGCACAACAAGGCTGATTCTGCTAGCGCGCCGCAGGCTTCCGGGGTGAGCCAGCAACCACAGCTTGCCATGGCAGCCACATCGTCTGACATGAGCTGGCTCAATCTCGGAGAACACGGTCGCAAGTAGAAGCTTGCGGTTCTTTCCTGTCTCCTTATCCTCTTCCGCCCCTCCATCTCTCTCCGTACACCGCGTTTAACATATACGGCGATTTTCATTCAAGGATCGAATTTGTCGCCAATTTTTGACACGTGGACCGGCAGTTATTCTCGTTGTTTGATAGCGTTTCTCGTCACCAAGCATCGGTTCGGGTCGAGCAGTGTGCTGTGAATTTTACTTGTTCGTTGCTCGGAAACGGCTATACTTTTTTTTTTGATGAGGAGCCGAAGCAGCCTATATACTCTCTCTCTCTCTCTCTCTATCTTTTCCATTTACTGCACCCGGTTTTATCAGTGCAGTTCTCTTAGGAGAGCCTTGCCTGATCAAGGACTCTAAGCGAAACACACGGGCATGCCTCTGGTCCAGCATTCGTTCAAATTTTCTTTTTCTTGTCCCCTTTTCTCTTCTTCGGGGTAGCCACGGACATCAGAAGGACATTTGACGCCTAGACGTCGAAGGGGGACCTGATGTCCTCTTGTGGCCCTCATTTCCGGTTTCTTCCTCCGATTTGTTTCCCTCTTTGTACATCTTAATACGGACCCGGGAATGGCCCGTGATACTCTCTCTTTCGTTTACTTGTTGATTTGCGAAAAGCTCGTCGTGTTTATAATACCAACCTATCTGCAGGATGTACGTGATTTAGTCGTGGAGCCGAGCGGGTGCGTGCGGGTGAAGTGCGGCTGTTATGGACAGCGGGTGGATGGAAGAGAGGGTTTTGTATCTAACAAGCGCTTTAATGGGCAATCAATTTACATACAATGTCACTATACACGTACTGTTGTATGTGGCCTCTATCTAAGATGTGCTTCGCTTGACTAGGAGGGAGTGCACTGGTGAATGTCTAAGCTGCGAAGGGGATGTGGCTGGCCAATATCTGGGACTCGAGGCTCCGACATTCCCTTTATCAGGCATCCCCGTTCTATTTCTTTTTTCTTCAACATTGCGCTTCCGCAGGTGTCTCGACTGGATGCTCGTCAAATGTTGAATCCCGCTTTTTCGGGAACGAGTCCATCTCTTGGTCAAGGCCCCCAAGTTATTGGTTGGTATGTGCGCGGGGTCGAGTCTTGCAGCAATCTTCTGAAACGATAAAGAAAAAAAAATAAACAATACGGGGAATTTTAAGAGAAGAAAAAAAAAAAAAAAAAGTCTACCATTCTCGTTTGAGCAATGCTTCGTCGTTGATTCATGGCAAAGCACACGATCCATCAGGAGGGAGGGAGGTCGGCGACTAACTACTACTACTTTAGTCTTTGTGGTCCGACGCTGGGGCGACAGCCATCTTTGTACAGTAATTACCATGTGGTGGACAAAAAGAAAAAAGCAAGCGCCCCATATACCTGTTAGCACTGGGGAAAAGCGCTCGCCTTTTTTTGTCCACCACCACCTGAGAGTAGGTAGTGTGTTGGTGCGTGCCGCAGCTGACACTTGTGCGGCGCCTGTTAGCTCCCACCCCCCCCTCGACCGGCTTTAAAAGCAGCTCTGCCTTGTTATCGGTTCTGTACTTGACCAGGGTACCTACTGTACCATCCAGCGTGATTGAAGTGAGCTGGGAGTCACTGCCAATTATCAAGCATCTACATACCAATTTCGATACATGATCTGGCGTTTGATTTCATGGCTATAGCTCTTGTGTCTTTGGATCGACTCCCCCCCCCCCCCCCCTCTCCCCGCGAGTTGATTGATTGTACTGTTTCACATCGGGGTCCGTGCAGAAGAGAAGAGATGGCAAAAAGGTGCAAAGGTACAGCATGAATCCAGGTTGTTAGCTACTATTTGACTGTTATTAACCCGCAGGTGGGCGGGCTATTTTTGCCGTGCCCCTCATCTCCGGGCTCCGAGACAACCCGCAGCAAAAAGCCTCGTCTGTTGAAGGTTGAACAGGGGGGCGCGGGGGGGGGGGGAATTCGGGTAGCTGGTTTGGTCATACGTGGTCATGGGTGGGAGAGTGGGAGATCAAGATGTCCTGTTGTTTCTTTTGCTTTTCAACTCTTTGAGAAACTCAAGAAATTTCATTCGTCGTTTCTGTGTTTTTTTCTTTTCTTTCTCGCCATTGTCCCTCACCTTTTCGCGTCTCTACAAGTTAGAAAAATAGGAGAAGCAGAAGCAGGCAAGTACTTATCTGGATGCAGTAGCGTAGCATGTGCTCCGGTCCGAGATGTAGTGGTAGGTACCTGGCGGTGCGGCAGTGATTCCTCTCTGGTAACAAAGCTACTACTTACTTATAGTACCTGCTCCTCCATCTTTACTAGGCCGGCTTAATACACGAGTCACGGATGCTGGGCCTCGCTACTGTGCTACTGCACTTAGAAAATCGCAC
>JAFEME010000023.1:0-113436 GCA_018831755.1 Niveomyces coronatus | reverse complement strand
CCCCAAACCCTCCCCCCCCCCCCCTTCGGTGACGCTGCGCAACCTCATAACAAGAAAACCATCTGCCGTCCTCCAACAAGGCTGCAGCAGACTCTCCTTCTCCTCGGCCCTCGTACGCTCCCACAACACACCAAAATTTCCCTACGTCGTATCCGACACACAGCCCCCTAGTGGTCATCCTCATGTATAGCCAATACTCCCAACACCAGTGGCGTTTTCTCACTCTCCTAGGAAAACTCGAAAATATAAAAATAAAAATGCTTCATACTGCTTTGAGCGGCATGCATCAATCATGTCGACGTGGTATTCGGAATGGGGCGTCCCCTCCCTCCACTACAAGCGACGCGAAATAGCCGCCTCTTTTTCTTCCCACTCTATACTCTTCGACCTAATAATATCACTCCCGTCATTTTATAGTCATGCAACTACTGCTCCTGTTACTCAATCAAAAATAACTCTTTTCCTTCACCTATCGGATGGAAATTAGCCGCGCTCGCCCCCCTTCTCATCCTGATACAATCCCCTGCTGGCACTTCTCTTTCTCCTTCTTGTCCTCGCTACGCAACATGTCTCGGGTAAATGGAAAAGGGAGGCAAAAAACTTAGACTAGCCGCGCTTCTTCACGTCCGTGCATTCTCTTTGCGTAGTTTGCTTTTTTTTTCTCGGCTTTTCTTTTATATGTCGAGTCAGCCTTCCACACCTCTCGGGCCTCTCTATAGTTGCCGCATTGACTCGGTCGGAAACAAACGACCCCCTTCCAAAACTGACACTATCATGTTTGCCAGTCGGTAAGTTGACTAGAATGGAAGAAAAGAAAAAAGGGCAGATAGTGATGCTTGACGTTGGAATCATCCACAAACTAGAATCTCTCACAGGTCCAGCCTGATATCACCAGCGCCTCGTAGCTTGGCCAATTACATACAGTAGCCAGGCCGGAAGCACGGCCCTCACTCCACCAAGGGCTAGCAGAACCGTCGTGCGCAAGGCTCCCTATCCCTTCCTTTCGCCCACAATATCTGTAGTTATCTGCATAGGTCAAGGAGTGTGCTTCGTCTCCAAAGAGTCTACCGGCTCGCTCTGCGGTTGACTTTTTTGGCTGTGCCCCGACATGCCTTGGCCATGCATTCTCCCGAGTCTTACAATGCTTGCTACCTCGATGTTCCGTATGATAAAACTACCTGAGCTATAAACCGATTTATCCAACGCCCGTAAAGCCGTTCGCTTCAAGTGAAATCCATTTCTCCAGTGCACAATCTGACGAAAAATCAGGCGTCCGTGCAAAACTCATAATCGAAGGAATAGAGAACAATTAACGACAACGACAATAATAACAATAAAAATAAAAATAAAAATCAACACAGAAAACAATACCTCACAGCCTATTCACATATTCGTTCTTGAAGGGGCATGGCGCTTGACCTCTAGTACTTTGCCGAGTACCGCGCCGTCGACGAGTACGGCATGTCGTATGCCGTTGACTGTCCGTACGGGTCGTCCATGTACACTGTGGTCCGTCGGTCCTCCTCAGGCAGCAGCTCCTTGACCTCCCAGTTGTTCATGCGCGTACCGACCGAGAACTCAAGATCCTCCCTGGTGATAGAGTCCCAGTACTATGCTTGTCAGCACCGTGCACGAGGGCCAAGCACACATTCAAAAGAAGAGTCATGCTTACCTTGTACACCATCATGACACCGAGCAGATTGCATACTGTCGCAAAGAATAGACCGTCTAGGTAGTGGCTGATGGCGCGGCACAGCTTAGCCGAAAAGGCATACAGCATCACCTGGCCAATAACAAAGAAGAAGACGCCAAACGCAATGTCTCCAAGCGGCCAGCGGTCCTGCAGCGTGCGCGTCACCAGAATCACCTGCATCACCACGTACACAAAAAGCTGTATGGCGTTGAGCAGGTACAGTACGACGAACAGGCCGACGGTGCTCGTTGGCGACAGGCCCGCCCAGGCCTTGAAGGTGCCGATGGCGACGAGAAAGGTTATGGCAAACGCCGCCAAGGAGCATGCCCGCAGTAGCCAGACCGACAACGGCGTGCCGTCCTCGTAGAGCTGGAAGCCGACGAAGCCGTTGATGAGCAGGCACGTCACCAGGGCGCTGGCGAGGCCGCTCTGCAGCGCGACAAAGTACGGGTAGGGCGCGGAGCCCGGCGGTACCACGCCCGCGTCGACGATGAGCGAGAAGAAGGACAGCAGCATATAGAGGTAGAAGAAGGTGAGAATCTCGCGGCGGCCGACGGCGGTGAACTTGGACCGGACGTGGAGGACCATGACGACCGTCATGAAGAGCGCAAAGATGTGCATTGCCGACGCGGCACCCTCAAAGATGATGGTGTTGGCGACCTCAATGTTGCGCGCAAAGCAAGACGGCTCGATGCCGGCGTGGTGCACCGACTGTAGGGTTGGGCCGACCGAGGCGCACAGCGGTAGCGGCGCATTCTCACAGATGGAGGTGAAGTCGCCGAACCCCGACATGGCGGGCTGTGTACGTGTTCGCGGGAGAGTCGAGACGGTTCCCTTTCTTTCCCCCCCTTCGTGGTTGGCTTTTTGTTGAAAGCCCAAAGTGGACTATGGACTGGAATGCGGCAAGATCGGGGAGGATTTGATGACGAGCTGGAAGACGTAAACCTAGTAGTTTGTGATTCGAAGGTTGGATGAAGAAGAAAGCAAAAGACGAAAAGCTGTAAATTTCGGCAGACCTGAGCGAGTGACTGTCTGATGCAAAGCTGAGGTCCAGATTGGCCTCGCTATGTCGTCGGGGTGTTGTGGCCTACCAGGTAGGAGCAGGAGCAACACGAGCAAAAGAGTAAGAAAAGACGAAGGAGAAAGTCGAGTGGGGCGGGTACGGGGGCAACAGAAAGGTAGTACTGCTTACCTACTACTAGTACACAGGTACATTAGTACCTACAGTACCTACCTACCTGCCTGTGAGCCCAAGTCAGGTACTGTACTTCCCTCCGACGCCCGCGAGGATGACTGACTACATACAAACCTCTAAAGCATGTGCTATTTTCTACGCAGCGCATGTAGCATGAAAAAAAAAAAATTAATTAATTTCAATTTCCGCCGAGAGATCTCGCGTCATATGCTGCCTCTACGCTAGGCCAGTCAAGACGCGGTTCCAAGGCCGAATGTGTCGGAACCCATCCAAATCTCACGGGCTTGTCCACGTCAACTTGCAACCGTATAACCATCACTTCGCCAGTCTCTTCGCAGGAACAATAGTATCTTCTTTGCACCGGTCATTCATGGCCCCCGACTCTCACACTCGCCCATTCACAAAGAAACCTACATGAACATTATGCAACTCGACATATAGTCTTACACAGCATAGTATAAACAGCTACCTGATAGCTCTCAATATTGTCTATCTACCCCTCGCACTTCCGAGTCCTTCGCACCGCCAGTTGTCATCTTATTACACGAATGAAATCTGTTCCTTTACCAACGCCTAAGATAATGCTAATAATGCTGTGTCATGCCAAAATCTAAAAATCAAAACAATGCTTCTGCAGTAGACCCTCATGCCAGAGGTCAATGAGCTAGGGAGTAAGAAAAAAAGTAGAAGAAAGCCATGCAATGTTTTGTACAACATCCCGAGATTGCTTCACCCAACAATCTATTGGTGGATTAGGAGTGAAGGAAACCAGGTAAAAAGCAGGGTGGGTTTAAAAAAAGCGAATGGAGATCAGACAAACGCAGGCATCTTGGGATATGAGGTCCACCACTAAGGGTACACAACCTGATGACGACTCTGTTGTGGTAGCTGCTGCTGCTGCTGCTGCTGCTGCTGTCGATTGTATGGTACAAACTCGGGGACCACACCGACGCGTACGTCATTTCGCCGGCCCAAGGGCTGATACTGCATTTGATTGGGAGCGATCGGTACAGAAAAGTGATATTGATCCAGCGATACCGATGCAGGGTGAAGAAGCTTGTTGACGTGTCGGACCGGCCGATACGGGCTTGAACGGTCCTGTAGGTAGTAGCTGGGCGAGTTGACCAGAGGGGTAAGTACAAGGGGGGTATGCATGGCAGACGCGGCGCCAAAGGCCTCGGCCATGGGCGACGAGGCGTATGCAATCAGATTCCCGGGGCTGCGTCGCTTGCTGGGGGTGCCCAAATTGAGGGGAAGGTGACCAATGGCAGACGGAGCCGCGTAACCTGGATTCGTTTGCACTGGACCCATTCCCTGCTGGCTGTGAGTTTGAGGCTGAGACTGGGGCGGCTGCTGCTGCTGCTGCTGCTGTGGCATGATCCCGTTATTCGACTGCGGGTAGACCGTAGACATGGCGCGGAAGTTCGTCTGCAGGGGTGGGAGAGACCCATGTTGGGACGCAGGACCAAGCGTCGAGCTGTTGGGCATATATGCCGACTCCGAAGGTTGGGCGTGGCTCGTTGCGATGCTGAGCTGAGAAAGATTTGGTCGAGATTCGAGTACGCCGGTAGGGCGCCCCTCGTTACTGGTGATGGTGCTGGAGCCCATCTGTGAAGGCATTTGTCGTTTGGCGGGATGATCGGCGGTGTCGTACTCGGGACTTCTCTTGCGCGACACGGGGAGACGCAAAGGATTGGGTGCGAGGGGCGAAATGGTACTCGCCTGGTGCGCTATCCGGTCTTGCGAATGAGTCGAGGCTGGAGAAAACATCCTAGTGGTGGTCGGTGTATATGGCCCGAGGTCGGGTGCCATGAGCGGTACCGCGTTGGCTTTGGGGGAGGTCTTGGGCGACTGTAAAGCCAATGTGCCCGAGGCCAAGTGCACAGGTGATGTCGATTGTTCCAGGACGCGATCGTAGTACTCTCGGAAACACGATAGGTCGAGCAGCCACTTGAGCCACTCCTCCTTGGATGCCAGCAAGTTGTATCGCATATTACTGAGAAACTCAACTTCCATCACATGAATCTCCTGCACACCGAAGCCCGACACCTCGGCCCACGTCTTGTTTGTGTATGTGTTGTCGTCAAGGACTACAAACCGTCAGCCAGAGCTGAGGAAACACATCCGGACAGGATGACGAAACTTACACTTATTGCTCAGCATCAGGGCCACGGTCAAGAGCCTGTACTCGCTGCCGCCTCGGCCCTTGATCCGCGGGGACGACGTCTTCAAACGAAAAATGATGAGCAAGGCTAGCAAAATGACGTTTTGCGTGACTTGGGTTGTCGAGAGCACCGTCATGACCCATTTGCGGAATGCTTCGTAAGGTCTAGCCAACGGGGCGAGTCGGGGTAGCGTTGCGGTCGTGGGAATCGAGAATATTGACCGAGCCGTCTTGAGGTCGTCGACAGACTGGAACCAGAATAGGCACGTCATCTGATAATAGTGAGAAAAACGAATGTTGAGGAGGCTGATAGAAGAATAGTGATATGCATACCTGAGCGGCAAAGTCGGCTAGATTACCGCCAATGGGACTGATGAATTTTGGTATTTCAAGGCTGTGAAAGATGAGGCTATCCGTGTCGTCTTTCGAGTGGCTTGTCTGAGAAGGCGCCACGCCCTCTGTAACCGGAGTTGGTGGCCGCACCAAGCATTGTCCTTCTTTTGGCACGAACTGCCTCGTGTGCGATGGCCGAGACCGCGAAATCTGTTGTGACGATGGCTGCGTCGATTGTTGCAAGGGCGGCTGCTGTACAGACTGTTGAATAGGCTGTAAGGGGTGTCGAGCGTTTTGTTGGTGCTTGGAGCCGGCCTGCACCGTCTCGCGTCGATCTGATTGAGGGAATGAAGAAGGATAGTGGTGTGCGTGTTGGTTGTCGTAGGTGGCATACGAAGGTTGATAGGCGGTGCTCATGTCGTCGGCCGGCCCCCGGGAAGTGGCATGGGATGCCAGAGAAGCTTGGTCAGGGCAGAAATGCTTGCGATTCAAGGTGGACGAGGTGTTGCATGAGGAGAGGCCAGGATGGCGAGACGAGGCGGGCCCGTGAAATGGATGTGGAGGAACGGCAGTCAAGATCTGAGTAGGCATGGAGGGAGAGCAGGAGAGAAAAAAAAAGAACAACAAAGCCAAACGGAGGGAGAGCCGGGGGAGGGGATTAAGCGGTGGTGAATTTAGGTGGGCAGTATCGTATCAGCTGTCGAGTGACATGCGTCGTTTGTTCGTCTTGTTTCTAGTCGTCGGTTGCCGATAAGGGAGCGTAGAGTGAGGCTTGTCATGAACAATTGAATGATGGACGGTGATGAGGGGCATTAAAGAAGGACGAGTCCAAGATTAGAGCACCAATGGATAGAGTAGGTGAGGATCATGTCAGTTGCTTGTCGAATGGCAGGCGGTGATGCGAAGGTCATTAATGTCGGGAACCGAATCACAATCCGGTCGTGTGTAAGTGTCGACGGGAGGGGGTGTGAGTGTGGTGTGCGCAGTAGGAGTGCGTGAGGTGGGCAAACGCTAAATCGAGGATAGTGCTGCCCCCCCTTCTCAATTTTGGGTAGTCACAGACGAAACAGATTCAGGGAAGAAGAGGAAAGGAGGAAGCGGATGCTGTCGAGGTGTCGTCGAATCCGCGACAAGAGATTTTGGTAAAAAAAGAAAACAATTAATAACAAAAGGAGCGGGGTTTTCTTCCATCTATCATTGTCTTCACACAGACTGGATGGATTTCGAGGCAACGACCAAGAAGGAGAACAAAAAAAAAGTGTAATAGAAGGACGAGCCACCAGGAGGGGGTGTGCCAAGTGAGGCCTTGAAAGAGGCGCTGGTTGCGAAGCTGGGAGCTGGTGGATGAGGAGAGCTTATATTAGGGTGGTTTTAGGGGAGGGTCTCGGGCGGGCAACAAGAGGTACCACTACTAGTAGGTAGTAGGAAGGGGTGAGAAAGCTGTGGTTGGCCAGACCAGCATTACTTGATGGAGCCTTTTCTTTGAGGAGCGAGGAGAAGAGTGGACAGGGAGGGACTCTGTGAGCCACTTCCAGCGTGGAAAGATGTGATTGTGCATATGTACATACTCGTGTCCCTCCCCATATGTAGAGCAAAAGACTTCATACCAGTCACTAGCTCGCATCTTGTGTTTTTATTATGTTTTTAATATTTTCGGCCCGGGTCTCTGTGTGGTTGTCGTGTGATGGTTGGTGGAGGAGGTAAAATTGTGGTGCCATAGGAGGGAGGGGGCGAGCCACTCATGCGGCAGCGGTGCTCAGTTTAATAAAGACTGCACCGAACGTACTTGTACTCACGAGGAGAAGAAAAACGGAAAACCCAGATGTGTTGGATATTTATTAATGATCAACAGCTGCCTACAGCCCATACTGCGGTCCAACATACTCCGGTACTATGCAGCATAGAATTGGAATCTTTCTTCCCGCATGAGAAAAAAAAAAAGAGACCTTGTTCGAGCCTCCTGCATATTCGAAACTGGGTGCTTGCAGTGACATTACGAGCGGTTCATTGCAAGGGAACATATGTACGCGGCGGTCGTGGTAAGCAACAGCGAGGTGATACAGCCAGCTATAGTGCACATGCTCCAAGTACCCAAGTGCTTGGGCGCAGAGAGGGGGGGGGGGGCGGCGACCTGGCTGACTTTTTTTATTTTATTTTTAATTTTCTTCCTCCTATTCATGACGACTTAAATACGGCTTGGGCAAAGGCAAATTTGACCAAAGCAACTAGTCATCATGGCCTTGGCAAATATTCATTACTCGAGCAGCGTTGGTAGTGTAGGAAGGAGAGCCTTGTACACACGAGCGCCACCATTGGCATTTGTGGTTTTGGAGCCTGCGGTCAGAGCCGCTGGCCAGCTTGCTCGTTTGTTTTGATATGGCCCTGCTGTGGAGGCCTGCCTTTGAAGACTCTTGCCGTGCACATGTTATCGTCGGCAACGTGCGACCGACTGAAATGACATCCTCCCATATACACACACACACACACACACAAAACAAAAACCTGCAAAAAGGCGTCACCAATAAGTCGTCCCCTCCAGCAGGACAGGCACAGGCTGGTGAGACAGTAAAAAAAGGCCACAGTGGCAGCTCGGCCGGGCGCAAAGCACGCACGAGCCGGCTAGTAGGCATTCAACTCGTTTGAAAGGAGTCGTGTCGCCTTGGTACCGGTACTGGCAGACTGGGTTTGAAGAAGTGGAAAGTGTGGTGGGAACATGACCATCCCGCAAACAGCCAGCCCTGGGCGCAGGTGGTTGCGAAAACTTCCATTCCCCTGCGCCTGTCTATCAATTTACCTTTGCTTTTGCCTATTATTTATTATCCTTGGTTTTTTTTTTTTCGTCTTACTTCTATCCCTTATAAGCAGGGCCAGAATTGCTCATAGCATCCGCGTTGAAAAAGACTCGCTCCAAGGGAATGGTGAATGAATCACTCCGTGAACTTGTGTCCTGCCCACCTGGCATGTTACCGTACGTTCTAGGCGCCGGCGGTGCGCATCACCAGCCGGCAGCCTAGTGACCCAGGTTTACGTGTTAGCTTCTGACTCCATCGTAGCCCGTCGTCCTGCGCGACTTTTTACGGAGCTTCCTGCGTCGGCAAATCCACTCTTTCTTGCCTTTTGATAGGGTATCAAGTGGAAATAGAAGAGGGAGGGAAGAACAAAAAAAAGTCACCATTTCCCGCCACTACTGGGGTGTGGTGCGTTGCGTCGTCATGATAACTTGCGGGTTATCTGCATTTGTACAGACAAAGAGGACCAAGTACTATGTCGGTGGCCCCCCCCCCCCCCCATCCCCACCAATGAATGATTCGTTTGCCCCGGGGCAGGGGGAGGAAGTTTGGCAACGTGCTTTCTTTGAGTTGGGAGGGGTTTTCGTCAAGGCGCAGCTAAGCGTCCATTTTGGCTGGTTTTATTGATATGATTATTCTTAGCCGTCAGACCTACGGCTGTGAATTGTGACGCTTCCCTCTCGAATAAGAGCCAGGCCCCAGAAATTATCCGGTTAAAATCAAGATCAGCGAATGAACAGAATGATGAAAATGTCATTGCACACAAATTTAGCCCCCCCTTCCTTTCTTTCCCAGTTGTGACTTCTCCACCCAACCATTTCCGCCATGTTTCCCTTTTGGCGACCCGTCATCAAGACGCATTGGCTGGCACGGTGACCTACAGTGCGAGTGGATCACCATACCGGCCGGCCTGTTGTGTGTCGCAACTGGAAGGGGAGAGGCTAGACAGACTGTGATGATGTCGAGGGAAATTGGTTGGAGCGGCTCGGGATTACGGAGGGGAACTACTACTCATCTTTTCTCTTGATTTGGTGCGGCACATACCAGTTCTTTTCTTTTTTCTTTTTGTAAGTTGCTTTCTTTTTAGTTACTGGTCACCTGCCCACCAGGGGAGCCGCCCTTGATCTCCAAAAGAAAACTCTGCTGTCGTACGACCATTAAAGTCATCAAAAGCAAAGAACAGACGAAGGACAGAGAAAAACGAAAGTCCAGCCCATGACTACATTACCGAGGGGGGCAAAGGCGGGAAAAGGTCTCAGTGAAGAGTACGAGAGGGAGGTCGGATGTCCTGGACGAGGATTTCTTGCTGACGCCAGCCGGATCCTACCCCTACACGTTGAATCACGAGCAAGAGGCCCCTCCCTCTCTACATCACGTTGACAAAGATCGGGCCAGCCGTCATACAATGCTAGTTCGGGCTTCCAATGCGTAGGGTAATGTACTGCATGTAAACTGTATGCTGCGTAGCTAGGTATATGCGTAGTGTGTGGGGTTGCTCTGCAATAAATACGGACGGGACGGGGTGGTCACGGACTGCCACATATATGTGTTGAGGTGTCTGGTGCGTCTGAATCCGGGCTTTCCATCACGGAAGTGGTCGTGGTGTTCACCGCCGCCGGCAAGGGGTGAGCAGCAAGACAGAAAGTTGATGGGATGGCCGACGGATCAGCATCATCTTGTTATTCTTGCCTTGACCAAGATGCTTACAAGTCCTTCTCGCCAATTATGGAGACCAAAGCCTTTGTGGATGGGATGGGCGAAGGAGAATAGCAAGCCGAAGAGCACAGTGTGGTGTACGATATCCCAAGTTACGCCGGTAAGCACTTTGCAAGGCTGCCCGTGTTTTTAGCACGCGCCGTATTATGTTATGATGTAATGTTCTGATCTGTGCTACGACTGTGCAGGGCATGGAGGCACCGGTTGGCAAGATTTCCTGGTAGAGACGTAAAATTGAGTAAAGTGACGACTCTATACATCTACCAGACGGGGAAGGGCAAGGTCTAGTTTAGTCTTAGTTTTGAAGATTATTATTTGTAAATGAATGACATGCCGCATCAGGTGCGGCGGCTGTAGCTGCAGACTTTTTATAACCTCGGAGGGCATCCTTGTAGTGGTTGGCCCGGGTTCTTTATTAGGACCGGGTGGCCAAGCTACTAGGTTAGGTTTACCTTGTCGTGATAGAGGACCCGACGGCCGGCTGTCGCTCGCTCTACAAAGAGGAGGAAAAGCACGAGATGAAGGTCTTGATATTTCTACATTTTTCCTTCTCCGGCGTGTCTACTTACGTGGCCTTGGTGCAGCTATGCGTTACTTGTATAGATACTGTTTGTCGGGCTATCCAATCTTGCGCTGAGCCTGCCTGGTCCTGTGTATTCTGCGTACAGTAGGTACATATATAACAGGCATGTACCTCATAGGCAAGTTCTAGGTAGCCCTCGACAAGGTAGCAGGGCGGTGATATGCCCAGTGATTGGTCACCTAATGAATAGAAAGGTGGGCGGACGATTGCACACGCGCTAGGGCAGGAGAAGGGGTTTTGTTTGGCTTGTCTTGGGAGGCAACTTGTGCCGTGATTTTAGGCTGCCATGGTTTCATGCTCCTGGACAATCACAAGAGTGTTTTGGATGAAGTCGATGCTGTTGATTGCTTTTTATAGCGTTTTATGGGATGTGTAGCGGCTGTCTGGCCTCCCAGGGGAAAAAAGAAAAAAAAGAAAAAAAAAAACCCCCTTGAAAATACAAATTAGGCAGTATTGAGATATGCATGTACATACGTACTGATGAGCGTCGTGTCGTGTGCTGTAACCGAGGCAGCTAAGCACGCTAACGAGTTTGATATGGGTTACATGACACGAGAGTCTGGAAAACAATCAAGGCTGCTCTTCAGAACAGACCAGGGCAGATAGATAAAAAAATGAAAATAAACCTAGAAGCAAGCAGAACGAGATGAGAAGCTGGTTTATTTCCCCTTTATTGAAGCAGACAATAATGCGTCACCTTCCTCCCCCCTAAAAAAAAAAAAAAAGACTTGACAAGGAAGCCACTTTACGTGACTTTGCTTTCGTGACACACACATGTCTTGTACGTACATGCTCGTACATATACTGTAGGCTCTACGCGGAGGGACTCCAGCCTATCATCTGCAGTACAGTACATACCTAGAATTGATCAGTGGTGCGTTCAGTACCAGGTACCGCACCAAGGTACAGGCTGACCTGAGCCCCCCAGTCAGCCGTGCCACTAGCTCACTGTACAGCCCACTCGCAGAATGTAACCGCCACGGCCGCGCAAACCACCCTTTTTTCATATGCATCATGCACATCCATATAACGAGAGTGTGTGCGTGCGGGCGGGCGTGCACATGAAACCCGGGACTTTTGCACTGCAAGAGCGAAATGCAGTCAGCAGGCAGACGTCGTGTCGGATGATGGCGCAAGACCCTACTAAGTACAGAGCAACATGAGACTCCTCCTCACCCAACTTCATGCTTCTGCCCACTGCCAAAAAAAAAAAAAAAAGGCGCCAAGACGGGACTTTTGTCCTACCGGCCAGCTCGTCTCAACTTTTTTTCTTCCATCGCTGTATGACGGGGAGCACGGGGAACACGCAGTCGGAAGATGAAAAACAAAAGTCACGTCATGCGAAACTTTTTTTTTAATGGTCCAAACTCGCCATCCTTTTTCCTATTTTCTTTTTTTTTCTCTCCTCGGGACCTTGCAACAAATTACTCTCCTCGGCTCATTTCTTCTTTTGAGAAGCATCCCCCTTCCCTGGTTGCCTGCAGATTGTGGCGCATTCAGAAACCCACTGCCCGGAACATGGTCCTGCGTGGCATCGCGACCAGAATGAAAGCGCTCCTATTGAAAGCTGGCCATTGCGCCTAAATTTGGGCTTACTCGAGGACGGCATGGGCCTTGCTCATAATAAACCGGGGCGGTCTAAATGGCCGCGTGAACAATAGAAAAGGTCAAGAAAGAGGAGGCAAAAAAAGGTAGAGAGGGCTTCAATGTGGCACGGCACATCGGGACTATCGAGCAGCGACATACCCGTGCACTTTTTTTTTTTTTTACGTTCTCTCAGCTCTCCCCAGGTCTTTCCTAAGCTGATTAATGCTCTTTAAAAGGGCATAGAAAAAGCAATTCTCTTGACAAGGGGGCGGGGGGGCGGTACTAACTGTCTCACCGAGAATGCTACGAAACTCTCTTCTGAGCTCTTAGACGTATTGGCAAGAAAAAAAAAATAGCAGAGACTCAACCTCATCAGTCACGTCACTCGTCGATGATCAAATTCTCTCTCTGGCTCTTCCGGGATGGGGCGGTCCCGGAGAAGGCGGCAGAAAGTCACCATTTTGGATCTGCACCCCCTCCTTCGTGCAATGCCGGGCTTGCGACGGCTTGCCCATCCGCAGCAGAATAAAAGTTGACAAGAAAGTATTGATAAAGATGTGTGCCACCAGGTAAAACCATGGCGAGGCAGAGCCTGCCTAGACGCCAGTCCTTGCCCCCGTCCATGGCTCCATTCGCAGACTAGCCGATGGCTGAGAGCTGTCAGCAGGATGCTGTACTTGCAAGCATAGAGAGAAGCCTCTCTATTATTTATTACTTTTTGCTCGTCATGCTCTAGACACGATCCGGCGTCTCGTATAGCGGTGCTTGCAACCCTATCCTCCAAAAGGGTTGGGTGGCTCAAAGTCGCAGCAACCTAATGGAACGAACTACACAACCCATGCACTCGGGTCCAGCTCGGAAACTTTGTTCCCCCAAATGATTGCGTCGTGAACTCGCGATGGGTCAAAAGGCACTGTTGTGGTAGCGGGCACGACTCGTGAATTTCCACCGTGCCCGGGGCTGCTGCCCAGGCATCGCATTACACGCTCAGCCCAGACTACAACGCCAGGGTTGTTCCCTCACAGCGTGGACTTACTTCTTCCAAGTCGTCACGGAAGAAAGTTGACTATTGACCCAGAGTCATACTACACGAACGACGACGCATTCGAGATTGCTAGCGAGGCAGCGACTCGCCCGCGCCGCTCGCTCTGACCTCTCCCCTTGCGCCCATGAGTCAGCCACAACTCAATGCTATGCCTTTTTAAACCTCGAAGTGGTCTTCTCACCGCAGCCCGGATCCCGCGGCCGCCACCAAAGTCCAGGCAATGCCCCCAGAGCTACAGTGCCTCGGCCAGGACAGCCGCTGCGGCTGCCTCTACGTCATGATCTGAACCCAAGGACGGTGCTAGATGTAGCTTTTTTTTCTTTAGTGGCCAGGCAGGGACAAGAATACAAATCTGCAGAGGTGATGAGAGGTGTCGGCTGGATTATTGGTCTCACATTTGCACTTCCTGATCGTACGCATGCAACCAAAAGCGGTACTATCGCTTGATTCTCATGACAAGATCCAAGAGCGCGAATAAACACGCAACTATGATAGCAAAGTATCTACAGATATGTCACAACGGCTCGCGGTGTTCATCAAGCCACACACGCAGGCGCGCCTCTCTCTACATAGGTTCGAGCTATTGCCCCCATGCGCGCAACTCCCGCAGACGGAAAGATGAAACAGCTACCGAATGCATAGGAATTTGTGACCTATTAAAGCATACTTCTACTTCGGGGGAAGATGTCCTTCGTCTGGCTTCCCCCCGAAGTGCTGCGGAGACACGAGACAAGAGCTTGCATCATGACTAGCGAAACGAATTTTCATTTCGGTCGCGCAATGTATAGGAGCGCTGCGAAGGCTGGTAGACGACTCATTCATTTCTTAAACGTACTGTATAAAAAAAATGGGCGAAGGAAGTGTGACTTCGCCACGCTGGCATTTAGAATGGTGGCTTCTTGTCCGCTGTCCAGCGCGAGATGTAGAGCCACTGGATATTAGGCGTCACGGCTCGTTCTTATTGGAAACACAAATGGCGCGTGACAAGGTAAAAGTCAAATATGAATGTTGCATTCTCGATAGAGCAAATCGTTGGAACGCAGTGGTCCGAGTGAGCCGTGTGCCTGTCACTTTTGCGGCGCGTAGCTTTTGGCATTTCAGATTTCGCACAGGATTATTGCGGACGCAAGCGCGCAAATGAACAAAACGCAAAGATGAAGTCGTCATACACAGAGGAAGCTATCGCCTAGCAGATGGGAACAACAAAACCACGCTCTCGTGCTGACCGGCGCGATTCAAGGGGCTTGCGTCCGCTCCTGTCTCGCGCAAAACATGACATATATGTACCCGTGCACACACCAAGATAGCCTTCTGACGTTCCTAACGCTATTTGTACGGATCATGGTAAAAGGACTCTGCCGAACCGTCGAGAGCCAAAGGAGGTATATGCGGCGCGGCGCCAAAAGAGGACGGCGTGAAGAGTAGTCTACGCATTCGTTGTGGACACGTTGTCCAACCTCGACCCGGGTAATGTTGTTCTCTACGTCGAGGAGATTCAATCGAGTGTTATGTCAACACCGAGCGAGCTTTCTTTGCGCGGGAGCGGGTAAGTGATTCAGGCTCGTTCCGCCAACGCACGACACCTGGACTAAAGTCGGGTTGCCTACGACGAGACCCGCGAACAAGATGGCTCGAAGCGGTGGTTTCGGTGGGCAGGCCGAGCTTGATCGGTAACGAGAGATTGACTAATGCGGCTCGAGGCATCATTGACCAGCACAACGGCAAGGACGTATTGTGAAGTCTTAAGAGCGGGCTCGCTGTGAACACTCCTGGCTACATAGTACCCGCCGCGTTGTTCATCTATGTCCGATTGATCAAGAGCCGCATGTTCCGGTTGACGTTTTCTAGCACGTGAAGGCACTCACAAGATGCAGATGTGCCTGGCGGGACTTACTCTTCTGCCTCGGAGCCATTTCTCCCGTCTACTTTCAAAAGTATTTGCTGCGTGGATACGCCGCGATCTCGGGGGCTCGTAAAGGTAGATGGAATAGCATCAAGGCAAGTAACGCAATCGGGCCAGTCGTATATCGACGTCTGGCGAAGAACCTGTCTGTTACACTCAAAGATTCAGAACGACAACAAGCACAAGACACGGAGACGCGGTCCGTTCGAAGACCTTGAGAGGGTACCAAAAGAAGCCTGCCTGCTCACCGTGAGATCCTGCGCGACGCGGCTTACCAGTGATTGTGAAACGCGGTGATTCGTGACGAGCACACACTCTTCGCCCCCCGTCGGCGTGCTCCCGGGGACGTACCGCACCCATACGCTCTCGAGCCCGCCGGCAGGCCATTGTCGCAAAAGTCAAAGTCCTACTGGGCATAACCGGCGAGTGCGGCCCAGAGACCCTTACATGTGCGAGTATATACCCGGCCTGCCCCCCTCCCTCCCCTGTTTCACCAGACGAGAGTTACCTGGGCGGCTACACGGAAGGGTGTCGTACGGTGACCTGTCTTCTGTCCCTTTCGTAAGAGTTGGGCGAAGGTGGATCGAGCATGACGGCGGCGGAGGGAACATCGCTGCTGCGCGAGCTTCTGCTGGTGCCTAGAAATTACACAAGATACGCAACTTCGAAGACTTGCCTGGAGCAATCTCAAGAGCTACATTCAAGCTTGCCATACTGCTACTACGCTGCTGAAACTGATGACGACATGTAGGAGCTGTCGGCTCGTTCGGCATCGAGATTTGAGTTTTTCTTCCTGTATAAGTAAAACATAAAGATGAAGTGTAATGCACGCTCACGTCCACCCAGCCCCAGGAGATGGGCTTGCAGCCCTTGGGCATCTGAACAACAGCATATACGGCCGCAATAGGCTGAGAGAGAGGCATCAGAAGCGCACCTGGTTTCTGAGCGCTACAGGTGCGATTGTCATCGACTAAGAATTGAGTTTTTATCTTCGAGGACGGGGCTCCGGCGAGGCGGTCCAGAGTGAGTAGTGCCTCACGGCAATTCACCGCCCGGACGTTCGCGCATTTTCAAGTCTGTTGACCAAGCTTTGATGCCTTTTTCCGGGTGGAAAGTACTGCATCATGACTGTGCTAGGTCTCAAGAAACTTTTTTGGTTGCTGAGACGTGGGAATTATCCTGCTGCCTACAGTCTAGACCCGTGAATAATAACAAGCTGATGTCGCCAACAGCGAGAACACGGGTTGAATGAGGGCTCTGATTCGACGACGAGTGCTATACTCTGAAGAAATGTCTGAGCTCAATAACGTTGAAAAATTATCTCCCGATAGATGAATGATACATTACTTCCTCACTGTGCTGAATCCGGTCCATCCATTTTGTGGAAGCAGGTAGCTACCCTATACCAAGTTTCGGAGTAACCGACGGACGACGCGACGTTGTGATGAATTCTAGCAAGTGGTTAAGAAGACTACGGATCTAGCGGTAGGCGGACAAGATTCTATTGATGTCGGGCTCTGCTTTGGAGTCACGTACGGCGATGCAATATTGACTAACCCTCGGCAACCCTTCCAGTCCAAATGTTCGTCATAAACTGGCCATACTCACATTATCATCATGACTGAGGTGATAGTATCTTTTCACATAAGAACAGATGGATATGGAAGGAATACCACACGAATTGTTTGAGAGGTAGCGGCGGCAAGCTTCTGCATTCTGTCTGGTATGCTCCCGCATAACCCTTGGTCGAGTCAAATGCTCGTGAGTCGCGGGCTGTCAGTCACATCATTCTCGATTTTGTAGATATCAGAAGCCGAACGAGACAACAAAAATTACGCCGAATAAGTTAATATAAGCACCGTCGTGGAAAGATTGTAGATGACTGACTATGCGTCGATCAGGCAAGAACATTGGCAGTCTGAACTGTGAGTGAGATGCCTACAGAAGAGCTGTTCGACGAAGAGATCGACACCAAAGTCTGGACAAGAAGAACAAATCGAAGCACTGATCAGAGAAGAATCAATGCGCCAACGCGCGAGCTTTTTTCACGGGGGCAAGGAATGTGGTATCCCAGGGGAGCTTTCGCCAATCTTGCTTTGCAGCAACCAGCTTCTTGCGTCCGACCTGCGCAATGCAAGTGACTGGTAATCTAAGGGCACGTATCGGGTTCTCTTCATCGGCGTACAAAATCTGCGCAATTCCGTATCGTCTACGTAGGACAAGCCGTCGATCCGATGGCAACTCATCTCCAAATTGAGCCATGTTGTTCCGACGGTAGACGTTGAACATGACCACCCGTGTTGTAATATCCCCTTCATGTCCCGCTCCATGCGACCCTTCCAGGTTATAAAAAGCTACGCCCCTTTAATCTACCTTTAGCGATGTCGCAGACCGGGTTACCCCGGATGGCAGCAGTGTGTAAGCCGGGCCCTCTGCGCTGCGAAGACCGAGGCCAATGGTAAGGGGGAGGGGGAGGGGGGGCAGCAAAACGTGGTCGCGCTGCCGCAGTGGCTAGAAAACCGCATGAACCGGTATCAATTTCCGCGTAAAACGAGCCGGGCAGCATGTGCCTTTCTTGCTTTCCGTGTCCACAGACTTGGGCAAAAACAGAATCTGCCTTGCCAATCGGTAGCTGAAGAGGTACATTGGAGGGCGTGAGTCGTCCTGTGGGAGTGGGAAGAAGGAGGGGGTGACCCATGCTGGGAGCTGAGATGCGGCCCGCCCTGAAATAGGCAGATCTTGGATGCCACATGGTTAGCCAGGCCGAGCTGCGGCCAATGTCGCATCTGTTGAGGCCAGGGATGCTGGGTTGCGTACATTACTCTGCAGATGGTCTCGAGTCAGTGCGCCATGTACGTCAGATCAAGAGAGGAGAGAGTGATAGCAGTGAAGACATTGGATCATGAACGATGAGGGGGCAACTCTCGGCGAGCGTGGGATTGAACACCACATCGATGGCTGAGACTGCTGTCGGCGAGGATTTGCCTAGTAGACGACAATGACGGGGATGCCGCCATGGACGGACAATTATCAACACTGACAAGGGAAATTGGGCACACTTTCGATTCCTTTAGATCTGACTGCATACACATGCCAGGACAGCCGTCTCGGTAGCTCGGCCTGCCGAGTCGCCAGAGACGCAGGAGAGCCCATGCCGGAACGCGACCCCTATGCAAGCCACAGCTGGCCTTGACCGAGAGCGGTTAACGAGACCGCGCCTGACAGGTGGACAGACGCGTTGATTTGCTCAAGGCTCTCCCGCCCTGGTCGAGAAAGATGGAACAGTACACGACAAAGAAAGAAAGAGAGAGGCACAAAGCTCTATCTGGGTACGATGTGACTACATCCTGCGCTATGTATACGGCTTGAAAAAGTGAGCACATAAAGAGAGGGACTTCATCAAGACATGCAGAAGAAGCAAAAAAAAAAGGACCCACGGCAAGAGTAGGGACTGCGGCGGTGTGGCTCAGCTGAGAGTTGACGAGTCAAGAGGTGCGTCTTGCTGCATGGCCCTTGTCCTTTCTCACCTTTCGCGTCAGCCAGGGTTCAAGGTAGGTGAGTGCGGAACGGATCCGATCAAGAAGCATGAGAGGTTGGAAACCACAAAGACATGTGGCATGCGCATCAGCCCGTGACTTTAAGCCGGAAAGAAAGTTGGGAGGGGGAGGGGAGATTCGACACTCGTGGCCTTTCGCTGCCAACGTCGCATTCTCTCGAGGGCTTCTCATGAAGAGGAAACCCGTCGCGAAATCCTGATTCCGGATGCAACACACTTCTCCTTTCTGCTGTTCTTGCTTTTCTTTTCCTTGTTGCTTTTTTGGCAACCTGCTTCTAAGCTTACCCGTCTGCAGTTGTGGCTGAGACTATGCCGGTGTGTGTGAGAGAAAGTACGAAAAAAAAAGACGGGTACGGAGAGAAGCACGACACACTCGCAGATGAGATATGAGACATGCGTTGCAATGACAATTTCTTCTCGCTGTCTGCGGATTTTTTTTCTGTTTTATTTTGTTTTATTTTAAATTTTATTTCTCGTACAAACTGGAAGCTGGCAATGCAGTCGGAGAATGAGAACGGAATTTCGGGGAATTAAAAGGATGATGTTCATGCCTTCGAGGAGGTTCGAAAAGGCTATATTACGGCGTAGGCAATAATTAAAGGACTTTATGCCGTCCCTCTTCCCGTCAAAAATTGCTGAATCGAGAGACTGGGCTGAAGCGGTAGCCAAGGAGGAAGCATCCTCCCTCCCGTGGGTCAAGAGGAGGTGGATATATACTCTTGCTTCTATTTTAATCCTTCAAGACTACGGAGTACCCTAATCATCCTTGCAGCGGAACTCGCTAGACTGAAAGTAGTGGTTGAGTGGTGTGGGTGAATTGGTCGTCTGAAGCCCAGGACCCTCAAAAAGTCATCAATAGCCGCGTTGCATTGCATAGCATTGCATGACGTGTAACTCGGTCCCTCTCTTCCATGCTGCCCAGAGCTGAAGGGGAATGTCTATGCTGCCATCGTGCGACGCGGTGAGCCATAAAGGGGGGAGGAAGAGGAAGGGGGGGGGGGGTTGGTTATTTACAAGTGCAGCGTACAACACAGTGTCAGAGAACGATGGTGGAGTTTTTCTTTGAAAATGTGAATCAGAGGCATCGAGTGCAGTAGTCATTGGACATGCCGAAATACAGTTAGACTCTGGGACGCTGTTAATCCAGCCCGCGGAGATTGATTGCTTCACCTTGATGAGCGCTTCCGGAGAGCGGGTTAGAGCAGGCGATCGCTTCCTTGGATTTCCGGACGGTGCCAAAATTGACAAGCCGAGATCTAATTTGTCGGCGCATAGGCGAGAGGGTAAAAGAGAAAAAAAAAATTAATCATACCGAAACTAGAGTTGAACTTCTACTACACACCCACTCACTCATCGGGGATGCCGGTGGGAGGGCATGCTTGGCAGCAAAGAGACGGGCCCATTACTTTTTTCTTTTCTTTATTGCTTCCAGCCCTTGCCCGACAGAGTGAGGGACGACCTTTACAGCTATGCATCCTCATTATACTTATTGCGCATGTATAATCGGAACCTTGCACAGCTGTGATCATAAGCCCTTGGGTTGCAATGCAGCCTGGGCCTCAGCGCGCGTGGCCCCCCGGTGGGACAGCGTGGTAGTTGTGAATCGATAGACTCCTTTGTTTTGTCTCTCTGCTGCAGGATTGACGGCAAGGAACATGACAATATCGTTCTAGATTGTGTAACATGCCATTTCGGTAGATTGTCGCGTGTTCTAGGCTGCCATGTCTCGGCGAAAACTTGGCTGCATTATTGGGAAGCAAATAAAGGAATATTGTGAACAAGGTTAAGCAAAACATCAGACGGAAGTTCCATTTCTTGTCCATAAAAAATAAACGAACCACCCAAAATGCTCCCGGGGTTAGAGTAGACCGCACAACCGCCGCCGCCCCCCTCCCCTTGTGCCAAAAGGGCAAAAGGTAACCGGGAGAGGCTACAATCCTTTCTCTTGCTGTTCTTCTCTTCATTTGACACTTGTCGGCGTTAATTCGTAAACACCCTTGCCCATCATCGGCCGAAAGACACGTGCACCCCAGTCCCCCTTTCCCCCCGGGGGGTCGAAAAGAGAGTCGGGGCTGGATTACACAACAACTCGTACAAGGGGGAATACAACCATTGTGGCGTAACAACCCGCCCTTATTAATGTTTCTTGTTTCTTGTCCCCCCCTTCCCCCTCCCCTTCTATCGTGAGTGCGGAACAGAGCCGTGTGGAAAATCTTTCTGCGCCGACTGTTCACATCATCAAGACAACAAGTTCCCACTCAAAGACTGACGCGAGCCTGGGGGTTCGGACGACGGGAACCTCTTCCTCCCCCAATCCCTTACCCTCTTCGAGCGTCAACCTGGGCCCTACGGTTTGGGGGCGGTCCTTTGAGCTCATGGGCTAGACGGTGGGCTCTCTCGTGCATTAAATCGTGCATACATACATACTCATAAGTTCCTCTTGCAACGTGGCGCATATAGCAATGTCCATGACGAGGCGGTGGACAAGGTGACAAGAGTAGAGAGATCACACCTCCCCCCCCTCTTCCCTACACACCCTCCTTTATGAAGATGCACACACACACACACAAATAGCACTCACACATGCATACATTTGCACATACGCCCACGTTTCTCGCTACAATGACTCTCCACTGAGGCTGTCTCTGCTCGCTTGCCTTGTACGAAGCTGGCCCTGTGAATCCCGGTCTGTCATCTCGGCAGTCTCCGTGGCGTATAATTGTTATTTTTTTGTGTTTTTTTTTTATTCCCTCTTCCTCTGTGGCTCCCGGAACAAGTCCTGCTTTCCGTGCACGTTAGACGACGCTGGGAAGCTTTACTCTTAAAAGGCTTGGCTGATCCGCGAGCCACGCCGTATATGGCTGGAACCATGGTCGAAGCTCTCCTGCTGCCTTGACGCCATCGTTCCCGGACCAGAAGACTTTGCTCTCCCGCTGGGACCCCTCCCCTTCCAACCGTCACGCTTTTTCTTTACTTCTCGGCACAGTCGCAGGTGTCGCGTGTCAGCCCCTTGTTGTGATTTGGTCCCGCTGTGATCAGGTCCCTCGGTTACCATCGAGGCAGAGAGACACGCATAAGAAACTCGGACCGCACATATAAATGCTCCCGCCTTGCCAGCCGACCCCATGTGTACAATAGGCTCGCGGAGTTTGCTGTATCAGGCGCCAGCAACGGAGAGATTTTGGGGCGCCAGCATGAGTCACCGCCCGGTCAAGTTTGTTCTCCTGCCGGAGAGCATACCGGTCTCCGAAGCCACCAGCCTGCTGTGCCGCGTCGTGGCGTCCAGGACGGCACCTCTCACAGCCGTGCCCCCGTCGAACACGACCGCGCAGCACGGCAGCCCGGACTCGAAGTACGCCGCACCGATGAGGCACTCTGCCTTTGCGCAGCACAGGCACGGCCAGGCAATGATGTCACCGCCACCACCGCGAGGACCCGGAGTCGTAGACGGCCACGCCGTGTACGCGGACGAGCAGACCTTCTCCCTCCAAGACGGCCGGACCGTGCGTCGCCACTTGTTACCGGACCCGGACGCCACTTTCCGGAGCCTCATGACCGGCAACCCCACATACGCGCGCCAAGTACGTGCCCTTATGGAGCAGCACGGCGGAGCGGCGCGCCGGGGGTACTTCGTCACAGGCTACCTGACGACGGCCGCGCAGGCGGTCGAACATGACCTGTGGCTGGCCGGTGGGCAGCGACAAGTCGCCGCAGGCACGGCAGCTATGATGACGACCATGACACCCTTTGTCAGCAACGCAGGCAACCTGCCCACCCCGTTTGCATACCACGACAACCTCTTTGGGCCCGTGCTGTCGGAGCCCCCCATGCTTGCCGGCGGAGAGGAGGTCTTTGCCGTGTCGTACAAGGTCGTCAAGTTTGCGCCGCAGCTTCCCGTCTCCCCGATATCGCCGCTGACACCGATGGCCCCGAGCCGCCCGAAGCGGGCCAACGCGTACCACTTGGTGTCGCCGCGCGGGTGGGCGGGGGATGCGCGCGCCCAGAGCAGCATGAATGGTCCGGGGATGGCGCCCGCTGTCGACGCCGCGATGTACCTGGAGGACGACGACGACGGGCGCGAGCTGGGCGTTCAGACAGAGGAATACGCCTTTGTTGTGGTGTGAGTATGCGTAGAAGAGGCTTTGGGCGAGACAGAGAACGGGAAGTGAAAAAGCGATAGATTGACAGCAGGGCGCTCGGGAAGAGACAAGAGGCCAAGTCCGGACGGCGGGAGCGTCTCGGTCAACGCCGCTCTGGCAACAAAACACGGGGAACCATAGCCATGCTGATCGCCTCCAATGTTGCATTTCAACCCGGTATTTGGCAAAGGCAGCGCATGTCATGTACAAAAATAACCAAATGATTAGTTGCATATGCTCATGCAGTCGAGTTAGAAAAGAGCATACGGAAAAAAGGCGTCCCGTCACAAGAGCTGGCCGACCAAGGCAAATTCGTCCAGGCAAGGGGCAGAGGCCCGCGTCACATGAGAGAGAAACTGCCCGCCAAGAAGTCGAAAAGGCATACACAATTCATCATATGCACGGGATATATCAGCCAGGGGAGCACAAATGTGCGCCGGAGAAGAGAGATTGGAGCGCCAATGCATAGAATCGGTGGCAGTAGAAATAAATATACATATATGTGTGCTATAGAGAAGCTTTTGGCTCCTCTTTTGTGACGGATCAGTCTCGGCTGGGAGTGCATGCACTTCTTGTAGGGAAATGGGTGAAGTCATACACATGTGGGCGAGGGAGGAGCTGAAAGCGAAGTAGTCTGTCTGCCTTGCATGAAGACGCCACCTCTGCACAACATCTCAGCCTATATATATTTTTTACATGTATATATACATACATCTCCAGCCATAAACACGAGTATACCACGAAGCGTCAGCATCACCATCACGACAGGCGTCCAACCGGCCGCGCCGTCCACGCAAGCATGCCTCGCTCCCCATCGCGTCACCGTCACCCGTCCGCCTCTCCCTCGCGAAAGCCACCACCCCCTTCCCGTCGCAGATCCATCTCTCCCTCCCGCCGCGACCGCACCCACCTCTCCTCACCCCATCCGCGCCGACCACGCGCAAAAGCGGAGCAGCAGCAGCAGCAGCAGCAACCGCGCCGCTTATCAAAGTCGGCAAGTGTGCTCGCCGGGCTGAGCATCGTCGCGCTCGTCGCGCACAAGCTCTGGCCGAGGCGAAGCGGTGATAGGAGACGACGTGATAGCGCCGGCGACGGAAGAGGCGCTCCTCGTGAGGCGGGGCTGAAACAGCACAGCGTGTCGCCGGATCGTCGCCACGGTAGCAGGAGTAAAAGGGGCGAGACGCGGCGAAGGGAATCGGAGGCTCGCTGAGGAATAAGCCTAGAGGTCATTCCTAGTGTTTGTTGGTGGAACTGCTGTGAGAAGATGCATCATGTTTTCGCGTTTTGCAACGAAGAGCAGTGGTCTTTGAGTACATTCGCTTCTGGTACAATGACATTTCGGTGCTCTATTGAAACAAATATATACACAGTTCAATCATCGACGTCCGACACGCACTATCTATCCGAACGTTTCCGTAGTCGCGGTAGACATCGGGCTGCTGCCAGGCGCCCCCTCTGGCCACTTCCCATGATATACAATCGCCTGTTGCCAACCCGTGCCTGCGGTGTGCATGACTGCCTCTGTTGATAGACAATCTCCAAAGTACCTTTCTCGCCGCGTCGTGCGCCGCTCGCCACCCTCTAGCGCCGAGTACGCGCTGCGCGTGGTACGCATGCGCTTCCGCTTGCCACCGTCGCTCAAAAGGTCGCTTAGTCGCTGCCTGTCTAGCATGAGCCGTTCTTCGTTGTGGATGATGCCGCGAACCCACGGCGCGACCTCCTCCACAATCATTGTCATGGTACGGTCAAAGACCGAGGGGTCCAGGCTTGTGCTGGGCATCGCCTTTGGCGAGACGGCGATTGGGTCAAAGGCTACGGCCACTTCGTATCGGCTTAGTCTGCTGTTGTCGGCCTCGGATGATTTCTCCAAGCATTTTGCCGTGGTGCTTTCGTTGAATTGGAGTTTCGACTTGTCAGCGTGAGCAGTATCCGTAGTTCCATGTTTCAGCGTCTCCAGTGCTAACGCTGATATCGAAGATGATATAGCCACCCTCATACAAGAATGAGGCTCGGCAAGGTCTGCCTCTAATAATCCGCGGGCAATTATGAAATCCTCCCTTGCCTTTTCTGACATTTCTGGCACAGTCGGGTCAATCTGCTCCTCATGCTCCAGGCCCAAGGCACCTGCGGCACAGATGTCTGCACAACTTAGTGCCTCGCAATAATCAGTGTATGCAACGAGGCGGGACGTATTGTCCTGATGTGTGATGCTGCTTGCTGACGTCACGCAACTTAGCAACCCGAGATCGTCGCTAGTATGCCAGTCCGTCAGATTGTGCCGCCAGGAATGCCAGACCTGGTCGGCGACCTCTTCCGTCAAGTCCTGCGGCTGCGACATCGCCATGAGCCGGTCTCGGCCAAGCCAGCCCATGCCAGTTTGATAGGTGTCTTCGCTGATCACACGAATAACGTCGCCGCGTTCATCAGTATCGATGCCCTTCGGCCAGCGCAGGAAAAACCAGTCATGACCGCCGTGGCGATCTCCCACTCCAATCTGGCACCAGAACTGGAGCTCCATCATTGTAGCCCGTAGGTCGTGATTCCGATTTTTGTAAAGAGTCTTGACAGCGTCGCGCTTCAATGCATGGCCCTCCTTAGCTGCAACAAGAAGGCAGACATCCACGGACGTATCTTCCGGAGGTGGCACGTAGCGAAGTATGCCGTGGAGATTCAGGGTCGTGATAGGAACTGCGCTTTCGTCGTTGCAGGTGAGAATGAAGGGCCTCTTTGACTGACTCATCAGAGACTGCAGACTTGCCCAAAACTGCTTATCCTCCTCGTATAAAATGTCAACCTCCTCTAGTAGGATGAGCGACTGCTTCTGAGCGTTGGGAGAGGAACTCTTAGTTTCTGTTTCTGTCTTGCCGCGAGTAATGCTTTGTTGCTTCCTATTCCGTTTTGGCAAAGCTTTTGCTTTGAAAAAAGCCGTCATCATTCCCTGCTTGCCCGAGAAAACGTCCGACTCTACTTCTCCGGTCAAATCTTCAGCTGCCTCAGCGCGCTGACGGTGGACTAGGTGGTTCCGCGTCATATCACCGATCCTCTCCAGAATGTCTTTGCCACTGCGGCGAGTACTCGAGTTGATCTCAAACACTTCGAAGCCCAACTCTTTTGCAACAGCATATACAGAAGCGGACTTTCCGGCGCCATGAGGACCACTGATGAGTATTGTGTTGGCTAGTTTAGACGGATCTTTGCTAACCAAGTCGAACGACCTGACGACCGAGGGCCTCGAACGTGGCTTTGCTCCCTCTACTGGGTGGTGCAAATCGGATAGTTCGTCCATTTCACCGCTCTCGTCTTCGCTATCGACAATGAACCCATCGAGCTTACTTTTGCGTTTCTTTTTCTTCACTAGGCCCTTTGGCCTCGCGGAGTGTTCGCCGACCGTTTCCACGCTCTGCACTCGCCACATTTCCAGCCATTGCTTCAGTAGTCCAGCCTCTCGCCCCGGTTGTAAAACCTGTGTAGCTGTTGTCGGGGCATACTTTGTGACCCAGGCGGCGCTCTCACACGTGGACCTATCGAAAGCTGAGAGCTCTCTAATCAATGTCCGCCAGTGGTATTCAACGGCTGGATGGGTCGATTTGGTGGGCTCCTTTGCAAGATCATCCTCGTCTTCGTCTCTGCCTGATGCTATGCTCTGTGACACGTCAGAGTCGAGTTGGTGGCGGATTCGTTTTGCTAAAGCTCGTCCGCTTTCGAAACACCTGATTGGGAGACGCAAAGTGGTAGTAGGAGAGTCGAAAGCGAGAACGTCTTTGGACCAATCTTGCTGTATTTGTCGGGATTTTAAATAACGACTAGCAGATCGTAACACAGACTCTTCAGATTTTATCGAAACAGTCTGACCTTTAGATTTCTTTCTCAAAACATTGATCGGAGTGTCGACCATGGGCAAAGCCGGCCAATCGCTGCCCCGAACGTGACTGGAGCCTTGAGGCGGCCACAGGGGATGCTTGGCACCTGGTATTCTCGTCCCGGCGGACTTTTTGCCAAAGGAAGATATTTTGGTCGATGGTGCTACGTGTCTCGGCTTCTTTGGCGAGACCGGAGTAGACATGAAAATGCTATTACGCTTCTTCTCGCCGATTGATGGGGATTCAGGTCGCTTTTCCGTTGCAAAGAAAGGATGTGTTGCACTGGATGCGTTTCGTGCGGGAACACTTTTCTTAGAGCTTTTGGTTTTGACATAGGCCGGTTTCGTGGTCGTATCCTCAATGCGCAGTTGACCTGCTAATATCTGGGTGATCTTTTCCCCAATGCGCCGACGGCTCTCTGTATCTCTACCAAACTTAATGTTGACTATCTTGGAGGCAGCCAAATTCTTCGACTTCGATTTTGGAGGTGATCCGAGAGTTCCCGTTTTTGTATTGAACTTGAGTACTCTCTTTGTGGAAGCAGCGCGCGATTGTGAGTTCGGCATAGGCGGTGCCGACGTTTGGCCGTCGGAAAGAGTAGCAACACTCGACTGGCTAGCAGGGTATGGCAGAGCTAACACGGACGGGACACCGTCGGCCTTTAACGGTGACGCTCGAGATGTGCCATCGTTCGGCGCGGCCTCGGCGTAGTCCGCTGGGTCGTGAATCGGTTGAGGGTTTGGTAGTAGCTCGGTGGCATAATTCCGCATGCGCGTCTCAGTATCATAGCTCCTTGAAGCTAGAGTCGAGTGACTAGGTAATGGGGGAGCCGGGTCGTGGCTCTGCTTCTGTCGTTTGACTCCATGAACCTCTGAAGGTTGAGATGAACTTGAGAGCTCCGAGTTTGGAAAAGCGACTGTCCTGGCAAAGAAGGGATGTAATTTTCTAGATGAAGCATTTGAAGTGTCTTCTTCAGCCATCAATATTGTCATTATAGATCCCATTGATTGACGCTGGAGCTTGTTGCGCCTGCTGAGCAGTCCTAATAGTCTGTAGCTAGTTGTAGACGTTGTGATGGTGTGTACGATACCATGAGGCGACGGACAGTGAAGCAACTGCTTGAGCTCAGTCTAGGCTCTGTAAAGACGTGCCATGGGAGCGGGCAGTCGAATGGTCTAACAATGTGAAAGATGGTGTCGGAGGTTGTCAGACTTCTTAGCCCTGCGTCGATTGCGGAGTCAAGCTTCAAGGCAGAACGCGTCGAGAATCAGTGACGCGCTTTTTAAAGCCAAAAAAAGGTATGTACCTTTAAGTGGTCTAGAAGCTCGAACTAGCCTAATAAAGCTAGAGTCTCTCACCGCCCGGCAGACACCGTCCCACTATCCAGACTTTTTTGTTCGCCCAGTAATCACGAACAACATTTTACCTGGGGTGTCGCACGAGCAGAGCGGAAATTGTTAAATAGGCTGGCAGAGTGAATTATCATCAGTCTGGTGTCGCGCAGAGGTCGATCAACTCGGGACTTGTGACAGGTCCTGCAATGGCTGTCGAGTACAAAGTCCACAGGCCGTCGGTGCTGGTGACACTTCCGCGTCCGTTGGACAATGTCAGAGGTAGAATTGTCGCGCGAGAGGTCTATGGCCAAAAAGACGGCTCGAAGAAAAGGAAGAGGACAGAGCTTGTTGTCGGCATCGACGGTGAAACTACTGCGATCTACGACGTGGGTGTAACTCCGAGCTTTCTGATATCAATGACTAAGTTTTGCAGGTGCCCACAGCGCGACAGATCACATCGTATCCGATACCACCGCAAGAATCATTTACATGCCCTCCCTACTCGGTGCGCATTCGCTCCGCCGCCAGCAGCGATGTAATACGATACACGTATGCTGTAATGAAGGACAGGGCGACACAGAAGATTACCTTATTTAAGGATGTGGTTAGTTTGGACGGCAAGACGACCTCAACAACAACTTCGCAAATACTTAGGACATCCCCCGTGAAGTTCATTACATGCTCTTCACTGCCGTCGAAGGATCACTTAAATGGGGACGTCATATTGACTTGTAAGGCTGGAGAAGTTTTGTCGCTTTCCGCCGAGACTCTGTCAACCAACTGGACCGCGACGGTCAAACCTCTACTTCAAGATGTTGTTGCGACAAAGGTGGGACAACTCGAGATTGAATATGCGGCTTCAGGAAGCTTGCATGATTTCTCCACTGGAATTTTCAAGAATAAAGCCGAGAGCATCAGAATGGTACCGACTTCCGACGAAGCCGGAGAACCAGAACTCTTGGCCATTGTGGCGAAAAGCATTGCTAAACAGCGAATAACGCGGTACCTGATAATAACAGCGGCCATGTGCGGTTCGAAAAATATCAACGATTTTCAAAAACTTATCCCTCTTGAGATTTCGCCTTTTTGCTCAGCTGCTTCCGCAGAGTGCGCAGCCGCCACCTTCCAGATCGATGTTCAATCTGCCACGCTGACCCAGCTTGATGACGTCTCTCTCACAGTATTTGACCTCCTGGGCGCAATTCCCAAACCACGGTCCACGTTTGAAGCGGATGGAGCCATAACGTTTACGAAACTCTCACGCCCGTTCGTTCTTTCAGCGTCCGCTAGGACAATTTCGCTATACAACTACCAATATCGATCTATGCACGCCAGGACAGCTCTGGATCTGACGGAGTTGTCGATGGAGCAACAGAACGCACAATCTTTTAGGCTTTTAAGCTACTTGCGAAGTCACGATATCGCTGTTGCGCTCATCGACAACATTCTGGTGTCCATTCATGTGGAGCCGCCGAGCAGCCACGGCAAACGTCGTAAAGACGGCCTCTTGATTGACTCGATTGGCCGAGGAACAATTCTAGAAGCTGCTCCAACTAGAAGGCGGCGTCTTGCTTCCACAGAATTCTCTCGACAGATTCCCGGCACTATGACGCAATTGTATCTGGAGGAGTATAGGGCAGAAGTGCAGCTTGCCGATGACTTGATGAGTCGTAATGAGCTGGACAAATGGGAGAGCCTGCTGCGTGAAAAATTCCAGATGGTTCGTTCTGTTGACGACGGCACTGAGAGCGTGGCCAAGGAAGAAAGCGGCGACGAGTGGCATTGGCATCAGAGTGGCAATGCGTACCCGGTTGTAGATCGGCGCTGGGTGATCTATGCAGTCGGTCAAGTATTCTCTGCCGATGCTTCCGGCCCCGACGAGGCGTATCCGTGCCTGCGGCTGACGCTTCCAGACAGCAACGTCGTGACGTATCTGATTGTTGCTGGCCATATCACCGTCTCTAATATTCGATCTGCATTTGTTGACGAGCTGAATGGGGTCGAGGACCGGAAGATCGCTGCAGACCTAATAGCCTGCATAACCGATGCTGAACCGTCCATGTCGCTTCTTCTCAACTACTTAGAAGCGACTAAATTAGGCGAGGCCGAGCTTGTCTTGGCCATCCGCGCTCTCATGCTGAGCATGGACTTGATACCGGATACCAGGAAGATGAATAGCACAAAGATGATCAAGGAGGAATTGAACGAGTCTGCTGATGGGTACGAAATGGACCTGGATGATCTAGAGCGAGAGATTGCTTTGACGGAGCACTACCTAGGGGATGACTCCAGTAGCCGTTCGCGCGGACTGACGCTGGCGTTCACTAAGCTCTGGAGACAGCCTGCTATTGCTACAGTCAAGGCCCTCCGCACAGTTGTGCGAACGGAAGAAGTGCTTGCTTTTATCTATCTGCTACGCATGGAGCTTGTACGGGGTGCCTGGACATCGCTCTATATCGATAAGGCTAGCTTCGAGACAGAAGGTACCGAGGCGCCACCGGACGGTGTCATCACGTTGATCGCCGACTTGCTGGGCCGTTGCATGGATGCCATTGGCTCCGGTGGTTGGTTGTTCAACGACGCCATGTCGTGGGCGGACAAGACGGAGACGGGCGACTTTTTGACTGCGCTCAAGCTGGAAATATCGGCTGCGCTGGAGGGCGTCGAAGAGGCGGTAGATATGAATGGCATTGTAAGCGAGGCTGTACGCTACGGGCAAGCGCTGCTGAAAAACGGTAACGGAGCAGGGGCCGCAAGTCGCCAGGTCGCTTGGAAGGGAAACAAGCCAATGCCTGTGCAGCTGGAGAGCCAAGAGACCCGCATGCTACCGTTGGGGCTCAAGGTGAAGCAGCTGCCGACCAGGGACAAGGTTGTCTCTGGAGGAGAGCTGGTGCAGCGCAGCGCGAGAGAGACCGGCCATCTGCTCAGCCAAAAAGTGGAAGCCTATTCGCTAGAGAAGCTGCGGATCTAACCGGCATGATGTGGTAGAGAGGCTTGTATATATGTATGGATTTATGGCTTTGTTTTTGTCGATGAATCTCGCCTTCGCATATGGTCAAGCCGAGTTGTATCTGCCTATGAATTGTGCTCAATCGAAACATTTTACATTTTGTATGTGTTGCGTGGGGCAGGCTGAAGGGATGAGAGCGAAGGCAGTGATTGCGAATGGGATATCATATTTTTCAAGTATTGAAAAAAAAAAACAAACCAAAAAATAAATAAATAAAAAACAAACCCGGACTGTGACTCATGGAGCAGACTTGCAAGCACATGTTTGAGTAGCATATCGCTGAGGCATGCATAAGGCGCGGCGCAGGACGATGAAACGGGAAGAATAGCGTAACAACTGACAACACATTTTTAGTGATTGACTCAACACACCTTAACGAAGCATCGCGACAACGAGTGGAAAAGAGAAAGAGAAGAGAGTGCTAGTTAGGCAAAACGGCCGAAGAGGTGAGGAAAGGGGAAGGCGGACGCGCTGGGAGAGAGGTACATACAAGCGCCTTGTCGGTTTCGACAAATGGAGTGAAAGGTCCAGCCCGAAGCGAGGCAAGTGGGCGGCCGAAAGCCCCCGGCGTGGTGTTGCTCAGGTCGATTCAAGGGAGAGCACACACATATACTCTGACCGATGGTGGCCCAGTCATACGCTTACGCGATGGCGTCTGTAGCGAGGTCTACTATGGATAGAGGTACAACATGGTACCAGGGATAAAACAATGCCCTATTGAAACTCAGTAGATGGAACTCTATCTTTGAAACTCAGTAGAGGGAACTCTGCGTGGCGAGCAAGGGAGCACAAGACGAGCGAGAATTCTCAAGTGTTCTAACTTTATGCGTCCACTGACCGTTCCTAATAAGGCCTTGTCTTCACAGGGGTATTGTTTGCTTTTTCTGGAGCGATTTTTCTTCTTCTTTCTTTTGCCAGTCCTACCCCTTTTCTCCTGTTCAAAATGTGAGGACTGCCATATGGGCCGGTTGTAGCTAAGCCGAACAATATACAGTAGCCAATCGGGACTGATGCATGAGAATGTGATGGGGAAAGAGAGAAGTACTGTACTGCATCATGGCCTTGGGCAGTCTGCTGCCACAAGTCATCGTACTCGGCACTGCAGCCTACTAATAGATATAACCCATATAATATGATAAAGTGCCGGGCATTTCCATATCTATGATGCTGGGTCTCGCACATGGGTACGTCCTACGTGCGAATAAAACCATGTCATTATTGATGTCCGGAAATGCGAGTTGCGAGGCGGGCGAGGGCAGCGTCAGAAAAAAATCCTTGGACTCGCACGTCTCAAGACCCCGAGACATGCTCTATAGGATGCATGGACAGGGTATATTGTATGTATGTACTGTACCGTGCACCTGGAGAGCAGCCGGCGACGAACTCTTGTATAGTACATAGTACTACTAGCTCGGTAGGTACACGTCCTCATGACCATCCCTCTCGGACATGCGCCGTGGCTTTTACGCGGAGAACGAGGCGAATGTCATGCAAGACCACTACGACCCAACCGTTGTCTAGCGGCCTATTATGAGGTCTCGAAGAGACGCAAGAGGGTGTGAAGGAGCTATACACATGTACTGAATAATTCGTGATAAGAAAGCTTTTTCTGAGTATTTTTAGCGCGCCAAGTGCCATGCCACCCACTGCAGGCTGCACCATGCCATGGCCCCCGCTGCATCCCGGCGGAGAAGAAGCTCCACAGGGGACCTCTAGTAAATTCAGGGTCTGGCGAATGCCCATATTTAAAGAATGGGATTTTGTGAAAATATCCCAATTCCCTCCCCTCCCCCCCCGGGTACATGCACCCGTGGCCACATCCTTTTAATGTCGCCACCATATCCGTGTCCATTCTATCTATTCTCCATTCTTTCTTTACCAGACACATCAATATCTCGAAGCTGATTTTTTTTTAACCTTACCTTCGCAATCCTTACTCCGTCAATCCCCATGCTAACAGCTGTTGAACTCTTCGATTTCCGAAATCGCCCTCGGTTTTGGCCCCGCCGACACGCTTATTAAAGCCTCAATCACTAAACCCTCACCGTTTGTTCACCCCACCACCCGTCCGGCCGACTCAAGAGAGCCCTCAATCGCTCCTTGCCTGCCACGACTCCTATCTCGAGAACAACCCCGACAATATTCACCTTAATTTTTTTTCCGGTGAATGTCTATTATCAGCTCGGCTGCCCCGTGCATCGGACACTGTCGCGTTTCCAGCCGCTGCGACGGTGACGCTTCCATCGGTCCGGCCGCTATTCCAAGGAGCTCCGGGGCGACAGCTCACACATCTGACCTGCCGGCTCAGCTGTCCCTTAACTGCCTGTTGCAGTGCGAAAACGTGCAGACTGTAAGCGACCTAACAAGGATGGAGTTTCGAGGTGTTCGGGAAGGGCAAGAAAAAACAAAAACCGACAGAACAGTCTAACCGTCTTTTTCATCTGTAGATCCAAGACAATTTGGCCGTTCTCGCCCGGTTCGCCGATCATCTTCCTCGCGAAGTTTCTGTTGCGACACCGCGTGTGGACAACCACGATCTAGCCGCCATGGGCAAGCTACTACGAGATATCGGCTCGAGCCTGGACAAGATCGGGTCGTTGCGCGAGGAGGATGAAGTGCTCCCAGATATCGCTGAGAAATACGTGCCTGTACGACCAGTATCGTTTACTGCCCGAAAGCGACTGCGAGAGAAAATGGTGGGTCTCGTCCGAAATCCCCTCGGAGGACTATGGAGGTCTTGTGGTCATCTTGGACTGACTCTTAGACGACAGAAGATGAAGGCGGCTCCTAAATGCCACAACTGCAACAGGCTCGAGACGCCACAATGGCGGACGGGGCCAGACGGACCGCGGACCCTATGCAATGTCTGCGGCCTCATGTACACGAAACGACAACAGCGACATGCGGAGCAGATGATGCGGGCTTCCCGAGACGAATAATAAATGTGTGCCACAAGTGGTATCGAAAGCACAATCAACCCGATTGGAAAAACATATCCTTCTTACGTTTTTTTTTCTCATGTTCTGAAATTGGTTACGGAATGGAAAGGTAGAAAGTCCGTCTCATTTATCTATCTGTTTGGCGATGGTTTTTTTTTTATCTCCGCTTTCAAGTTGAATCGATACCACTTAGTTTTTGTTTGTCTTTGAACATGTCTTCTAACGATGACACTTTCCTCAATCAAGTATCATGTTTTTTTTTTCAAGCTGCCTATTTGTATACCACGCTGGAAATGAGAACCGCCTGAAAGGTGCTCTGTAGATTTTGATAGTGAGGATAGAGAACAAAAGGTTGGAGCTGAACTACATAAGGCGATTCTTCTGTGTTGCCGTGTGTCTTGATACGTGCTTCAACGAGTCGCGTCGAGAGCCCGGCCCGTTGTGCAGCAATAGGCGCGTGTGTCGTAGTTCTACTGTTTCGCGACAAAAACATGAGGAGATATGGTCCCACGTTGAGAATATAAAAACAGGAGGAAAGACACTAGAAGAGCATAAACAATGTGCCGCTCTAGACAACGTGCTAGTCTACTAGGGTATCATCGAGCCACTGCATCGTGGCGAAGCAGCATGGCTGACTATGTACTACAGGGCAGGCGGAGAGGCGTAGCCCAAAGAATAAGACCCTCAAGCTTCAATGGAACTTGCGAGCCAAGAAACTGAGGGGATATGCTATCGGAGAATCCGGGCCGTACAGGAGTGAGGCGTTGGAGTGGTGCATGATCACTTAAGAATGGCCTCTTGTGTTCATGTCCTTGAAGAGAACAGGATAAGAGAGTACTCATGGGACACGGGAAATAAACGGGGATAATGAACCCTCAAGCCTCCATTGGCAACGTTCCGTGCAATTTTTCGAACTGATTATAGAGAAATTCAAGCACTGCCGAAGCTGTCTAGAAAGAGCGGGGAAGAGTATACTGTACAGTAATAGGGCCACTGTGCTGCGAGCCTAGTGACGGGTGGGCGCACAGGGAGGGCCGAGAACGGCGGACACCAAGCCTCCCTGGGAGCTGTGGCGAGATCCCGTCAGCGGGCTGCACGCCTGAAGTGAAGTTTCGAGTCCTTCGACAGCGCGGCGACACGATCGGAATAGTGACGCAACGCTGGAATCACTGCGCCTTCGCGTGATCACGAAAATATGCAATGAACGGAGACGAACGCGCATCCGGTGGATTCTCGACGGGTTAACGGAGAAAACTGATAATATTAGACGAACGGCCAATGTTTCCATTCCACCTCCCTGATAGGTGCTGCCTAGACGTCCCATCACCATCATCTGCCGCACGTTCCCACTGATGGTGCAAATGCTTGGGTGCAATATATGCACGCCTTCAAGGATCGTCAGGCCGCTGGAGAACGCCTTGCAGTCTGCCAGCCATGTGACGCAGACGACGACCGGCAACTGATTGGGCGACTGAATGAGTCTGCAAAAGATCTGCCCTGCGGGCCGCGGGAAAAGTGATGCCAGGGGATGCTTTTGACTGTTTCAGCCGCCCCCGCCCGTAAAGAAAGCCTCCCTTTCGCCATTCACAACGTATCGACAGAGTGTTTCCATAGGCTCATCGGCGCGTGGGGCCATACCTCTGGGCACTGGCACGCAAAGAGGTGTCCTGAATTACAGTGATGAATCAGAGGTACCCCATCCGCCCCAGCAGGCACCAAGCTGAAGCAAGCAAAACAGAGTAATGACGTGCGTTGTTACGCTAGTGCCGCCGGCTCCTACACTGAATAGGTATGTGTGTATGTATCAGAGCTATGGGCGTGAATACGGGTCGCTGCTGATCGTTCGACTCCCCCGCCAACATTGAACAGTCACCGTGGGGTACTCCTATCAATCAGGACGATTCGTGAAGAAACGTGGAGCTTCGTCTTCTTCTTCTTCCTCTTCTTCCTCTTATTCTCCATATCGCATCTGTAATATGCCGCGCCGAACGTCGCGGCTGCAAGATAGATTACATCATCATCGGCACTTGGCATACCACCGTGCTCATACCTCAGAGTAGCAGTCCCCAGTTTATTGCCCGGGCCGCCGTCACATGGTCATCTTCATCACGAGACTCATCAACCGACAACATAACCAGCACGCTTATTACCGGCAGCGGCTTTGGAGCTGGGCGCCCGCAACATTTCGTCACTGCCATCCGCTGCAGATCTTTCTTGACGGGTTTCTAGAAAGAAGAGTGGACTTCCAACGAATGCATAGTTGTTTCTAGAACGACTAAGCCGGGACATAAGCTCGATCACAAGAAGAAGCGAAAGGGAAAAGGGTCGTGCTGGATAGTCAATCACGGTCTCTGCCACCGGACTCACTCGTCTCGCGATGAACGGTAGCCTCACTGCCAAAGGCATCGATGCCATTGTTGACTTTGCCAGAGCCCTCTACCAGCGCACCAAGCAAATCGCCCCGCCAACATTTGACGATGCCGCCGTTGCTGTGCGGCGGCTTCACATTTCTTTTCGCCACCTACGCGCCGAGATGGGGGACGCCGAGTCTGTCGTGAACCAGCACAACTCTAGCGCTTATGCACATCAGCTCCGGCCAATTGTAGAGAATTCAGAGGATGCTCTCAAACAGCTCGAGGCTGCCCTTAATTGGTATGACAGTTCGAACGGGTCGGCCGAGATCAAAGGGCTAGCAGATCACATTGCGGCCGCCACTTCAAGAATTATAAAGGAAGAGATGAATGTTGGCTTTTTCCTTGACACGGTTCAACTCCGACCAAGGAGTAGCAGAACAGTGTCTGCAGTCCTACCGGAGCGCAGCAGACTCGACGAAATCAGGCAACAAGTCGACTGTATGGCTGGCAGGTTATTCAGTCATCATGACAGCGTGCCAGAAGCCGATTTTGAAAGTCTTTGGATACTGTTCAAGAGAGAGTTGGGGGAACAGGGCTTCACATTGGATGAATTGGAGGCTGATCAGGTATGCCACTGAGCCAAATGTTCATTGTCATTATCGTTTTGTGAATGCTGATCTCGATACAAGATATCTACGCGAGCCTATATCCAACAGCTTCAAACTGCTTGGAGCCGGAACCAAGATTCTCTTGCCCCCCGTCGTGGTCCCATCGAGTTCGAAGCCAATATCGCTCCACAAGTACAATATCCTTTTGAGCCGCCGACTGTGCCGCCCAAAGTCCCAATCTTACCGCCGAAAGAAGCGGACCAGAATTTCCTCTCCCGAGAGTATCCAACAAACGACATGATGTCAAGCCAAACAACATCAATCTCCTCTACCGCGTTGCTTCCTACCCAGTATTCGTTCAACTCGCCAGTTGATGCCGAGGGAGAAGCCAAAAGTTCTTCTATGGCGTTGATCTCTACAAAAGACCTCGTCGCCATGGATAATCTAAGCGGCGGATTCTCCAATATGAGCTTGAATCCAACCTCTCCTCAACCTCAGTTAAGCCATCTCGTTCCGAACCCCTTTATAAACGACCACGGTCGTTCTTCACACTCCCAAATCATGTCAACTTCACCGCGCTTCTACTCCAGCAATCCATCCGACATACCGAGAAGTCATCCAAATTATCTGGGTACTAGCCCAAGCCGTCCGTCAGGATTAGCACCTGACAGGTACGGGCGCGAGATCCCAGCAGACGCACAATGGACCAAGATCCGGCGGACCTTGATAAGCCCAGAGGTCCTCCAAAGAGCAGGTGTACGTTACGAAGCGCGGCCTGACTACGTTGCCATTCTCGGTCGCTTGAGCCGTGACGAGATTGCCAAGTTTGCGCATCAGAGTGCCGAATGCCGTGCCGCACGCACGGAACGATTAAATGTGCCACCGCGCTGGACAGATGGCGGCCGCAATGACCATGAAAAGCGGCACCAGCATGATGAGAAGAACCATCATAGCGACGATGATATTCTTTATGACGATAGCGACTCGACAGATTACGAAGATGACCACGCGCCGAGCAAAGGCACAGGGAGCTATCCCTACATTGTTAATGCCCCAAGCAAAGGCAAGACATCGCCATCAACGACACTGAAGCCGAAGCCCATCCTCAAGAACAAAAACGGAAACCATGTCCGTTTCGACCCAGAGCCCCATGAGGTAGAGCACCCCAGCAGTGCGCCTGGATCCTACAACCATGACCGCCGTCGAGACTACTATGGCGAAGGAAGCTCCTCGTCGCGAAGGCATCGTGATCGCGACCGCGACCGCGAATCTCATGATCGTCACGATAGGTCGCACCGAAGTGGACACCATCGAGACAGACGCGCTCGAGCAAAGAAGAAGTCGTGGGGCGAGACGCTTGGCGCAGTGGGTATTGCCGGCGCAGGACTTCTCTTGGGCGGTGTTGGTGGTTTTTGACCATATCCTTTCATTTTTTCCCTCGTGTTTTAGCTTCATCATTTCGTACACTACGTATGTTCTTGAGGGGCACGTTTTTCTTTTCTTCTTTCCTTCTCTTGCTTATTTTTGGATCCTCTTTGAATTTGGTATACAGAACACGAACATGATTTGATGATATTGACAAAGCAACGCAGAACAAGGTGTACAAGTTAGCGCACGACGGATTTACGCGGAGAAAGAAATGATGGCATTGATGTGGGATTTGGGCATATCGTACAATGTAAGCTGGGGAGACTTGTTACCTATCTGTGCTTTTGTCGCTTATCGCTCGCATGGTGACGATTTTCCATGCATTGCGATTTTGTCATGTACCTAGTCTAACGAGCTTATGGATTGAAACGTACTGAATGAATCAATGATGCTTGAGTATACGATGTGTCTGGTAATTGACCGCCTGTGCTCTACATATATACATCTACATCATTGTAAAGCTATACTAACGGTTACATCCGCAACACAAGTACATATAATGTATGTACGATGCACACCTATCACATCATCATCTGCTCTTCTACCGTCGCCCACCAACCATCGCCAGCGGTACGGTTGGCCGGCGGCGCGGACAATTTTTCTGGCCGCTGCCTCGGCACGGGCCGCGTCTCCAGCACGCGTAGCTGCCACACCGTCGGCCATGGGGCATTTTCCTGCCGTGCCCCTTCTTCTCGTGAGTTTGACTGCCCTTCCTCTCCATTCTGCGTCTGATAGTCATACTCCGCCGTTGCCGGGGTATCCGTTTTCGCACGAACGTATATCGATGCCCTCTTGGCGGGCAGGGTCATTCGCCAACGACGTGTCCACTTGGAGATGCGCGGCGTTGCCGCCGCAGCGGCAGCGGTAACACCGGCTGTGGCATCGTCGGCGGCCGCCGTGTCGATCGTGATAGTGCCCTGCGCGGTACGGTACCGTACGTGCCGCGGCAGAAAGTAGGCGTGCTGGCGGAGTATGTGCGGGACGAGTGTGCGGCCGACGGGCCCTTCGCGCAGTGAGCGGTTCGCCGATACGATTTTGAGCAGATTGACGAACCAGAGCGATATCCGGTTGTGCGTGTGGTCTTTGAGCGCCTCGGCCGTTTTTCGGCGATGATTGGCGCGGCTCGACGCGGGGGCTGTGGGTGTAGTGTGGTTAGGTGACGAAGATGATGCAAAGGTAGTGTCGACTTGAAGAATCTCGTCGATGAGAGCGGCTTCATAGCTCTCGACAAGGGTGGCGTAGTGAGGAAGGCCGTACTCCTCAATAATGCGAAGAGCATCATTGAGGCGGCGCTGGGCAAGGAGTGTCTTGATGTAAATGTCGTAGTCAGCAAAGGTTGGGGTGATGCCGGCATCGGCGTTCATGGCGTCCCATATGCGCATGACATCGCCTCGGCGCTGCTTCGTGTCGGGCCACTCGCCAATCATGCGGCGGCCAGTCCGGAACGGTTTTGAAGTAAAGATGTAGGCCCAATTTAGCAGACTGGACCAGACAGAGTGCGGAACGGGGAGGGCATAGCGGTGCGAGATGAAGCGAATGAGCTGGATGGCGAGTGCAACGTTGGCCATAGCTCCGTAGGCCTCGGCGACGGCCTCGAGGAGGGCGACGGTCGGTTTCAAGGGCGAATCAGCGGGAAAGTCGTGGCCGCCGGTGATGTCGAAAGTGACATCCGCTGCGGAGCGGTCCCCGCTCTGTACAACTATGCCGTAGTAATTCTTCCAGACGAGTTCTTGTATAGCGTAAAGCGAGGATGACCGAGCAAACGCCTTGATGGACGTGCAGGCCAATTCCTCGTCCATGGCGTGACCGTAGGTTAGAGCACGAATCCAGTGCGCGCGATATCCCCGCTTATGCACTCGCTTCCGAAGCTCACGTGTGACTGGCACCGTCGGATCTTGCAGGGAGCGGTTCCATGGCTCTCGCAGAAGCGCATTGAGGCTGAGGCGGAGTCGTTCGAATTCCTTGAGCGTCGCCATGGGTAGCGGATTGCGGTTGCGGTAGAGGTCTCGGGCATGTACCGCGATGCGTGCGCGGTCGTATTGAAGATATAGCATTTCGGTCGAGAAGAACGCCTTGATGAACTCCTTCCACGTCTGCGGCGAGCGCCATTTCTGCAGACCTTCTCGTGCCGTGGCACCCCAGAACTCTCTCACGGCGTGGTAGTCGACGGCAGCCCCGGCGGCGCGCATGGCAACTTCATAGTCGGCGGGAGCGAGGAGGCCCTCGCGGATGCGGAACAGCGTCTGGAGACCCGTGAGAAGCCGGCGGTGACGGTCGCGCACGCCATACTTGTCAACGAGCTTACCCAATGCGGTGTACTGCGCGTCTCCTATCCTCAGCCCGATGCCGGGGGCGGTGTCGCCAGGAAGTGCGATAGGGTCCACGCAACGGATGATCTCTGAGACGGTGGCCGCAGAAAGCGCCAGCGCTTCACGAGTGCTGTCCGCGTGGTGCGGAGACGAGGTGTCGGCGAGAGTGTCGGCCCACCTCAGAAAGGCTCCGAATGTTTTTGCCGTGTCCCTCTTTTGAACAGCACGTAGCAGATTGCTCAGCTCCGGCCGACTGGAAAGGGTGAGAATGTCTGGAAAGCTTTCTCTCGCGAGATCTTCCGCAGAGCTAGGTGTAGCTAGACATCGTGACCCCGGTAGGGTAAGAGCTCGACCAGCAGGGCTAGATTTCGCCGAGACAAGGATGACGGACGAGCTGCGACCGAAACGGAGCTGTTGTCTCGCCCAGACAGGCGATCGTAAAGACATTGCAGCTCAGCCGACTGCATGGAGCAGCTTGTCGCACTACATCGGTGGTTAAGGAGCTGTTTGTTTACGTCGAAGCAATGGCTGAGATGGAGAGACGGGTGGAGCTTTGCATCTCACAACCCTCCAAAGTTGGGGTAAAGGATCGGGGAGGCCCAATTAATGGCACATGGGATAAAGGCATAGCCCATTCCGACCCGGTAAGCGCATAACGCGTTCGGCCGAAGATTTTCCAGGTCTGCGCTTCGGCAGACACAACGTAACCACAGCACTCTCAACGCAACAATTCCACGGCTTGCGGCAACTCAGGCGACTGGCGCTTGAAGAAGTACTTCGAAATGGCAGACGCTGGAGAGAGCTCAAGTCACGTTTCGGAGCCTCTGGATCTCGTGCGCCTGCTCCTCAACGAGGTGGTGTTTGTCAAGCTGCGAGGCGATAGAGAGCTCAAGGGGAAACTTCATGTGAGTCGGGGAACTGTCCCACGAGCTCGCACGAAAAGGATGAGAAGACTGATATTTTTCTTTTCCCTTCTAAGGCCTACGATAGTCACTGCAATCTGGTCCTGGGCGAGGTGGAAGAGACCATTTACGCCGTGGACGAGGATGATGACGATGAAGAGGCCAAGGTATGATGCTAAACTATCACCTACGAGGCGCAAAAACCCGACTCATGAATGAATTATAGGCTATAAGCAGGAAATCTGAAATGCTATTTGTTCGGGGTAAGATGAGGACGAGAAGCTCGCCTCCACAGACCTCGCTAACGTTTTGTTAGGCGATAGCGTGGTCCTGATTTCTCCGCAAGTGCCGTTCTGAGGGGAGCGATGAAGTTGCTACAGAAAATATCTCGGGAAGTGGACACTCGGATCGAGCACACGAAAAAGTATTGCTCCTCGGATTCCTTGTTCTACCTGACCGACAAATCGAGACTCGCACTGCCGGAAGAGTCAGAAGACTGCTGGCCGCCTTGGTGGTTTGAGAACGACTAGTCAGCTCGTTAATGGAGAGTCTCGATAAGATCCCGAGCCATCATGACAGGTACGCAAGAACCAAGATGTCGAGATATAGGAGTCTGGGAGACTGCGGCTCCTAGAGAAAGCTGCGATATAGCCATATGTACCGCTAAGAAAAGATGAAATGAAAGAAATTCGAATCGCCGTGTTTACCACTTTGTTTCTCATATCAAATTTTTCACACAGTGATGGACGCAGACGAGAAGCTGCTGGCGGCGATGTAGCAGGCACCGTGTTTCCGCAACTTCAGCATCCCCTGAGAGATCTAGAGGAAGAAGTTCCGTATTCGTTTTGTGTATTACCGTGTACGTTCTGTTTTCTATCAACCGCAGCCCATTACCTCTAACAAGATCCACCACCTTTTCGCCCCTCGCCGTGAATAGATCTACATGTATACCGCACCCTGTCCGACTTCGCCGCACAAATGAGCAAGCCCCAAAAACTGCGCATAGTTCCGCCCATCCTCCCCAAAGACCGCAAGCTCCGTCAACACACTGAGTAGTCTCGTTAGCGCCCGCTGCGCTTGCGGCCGGACCACGTTGGCCTGTAGGAACTCGGCGTCAATGCGTAGCAGCATGGGCAGCAGCGGATGGACCTGGACATTGCTGTCAGCTTTGCATCCTTGGTTGGTGTTGGCGAGAACAAAAAACGCACCTTGGAGGCATGAAACTTGGCTAGCTCTGCCGTCACATCGGCAACTCGCTCCGCTGCCAGCACCGCGCGATGCTGACAAGCAGCCAGTCTTTCCGCAGGCACGTTACGGCTTGATGCGCTACCCTCGTTGGCGAGTCTCTGATAGTAAAGAATGACAGATGAATGCATGAGTACATGCAGAAGGACGAGCAAAGCATCCGGCGCGCCGCCCGTGGTAGGAGGGTCGTACTGCAAGAGGAAGCGCATTCGGCAGCACACTGACTCGCCCGTCGAAGGCCGCCTGGTACTTCCGCTGAGAGCTTCCTCGCTCATTATGTCTTCTCTCTTGATCTGCGGGTTTCTGCGAGCACAGAGTGTAACAAAGATGATTGCTTCGCTGAAGGGAGATCGGCGCTGGGGAACCTGTTCCAGCATCGCGTTCAAAAGATAGTCAGCTTGCGCGGGCTGCCCATTCTGAAACTCCGCGTCTGGAATCGGGAGCCTGGTGTGAATCTACCACGACCATATCTGTTAGTTTGGATTTACTTGCTCTTGCTTTTAACCAAGTCTCATTTGTCCTCACCATGTTTTCGGTCCACGTAGGCGACAAGTCGCGGCGAATGGCAAAAATATTATCCAGCAGATAAACCATCCAAAACGCTCGACGCATCTCCTCCTTCTCGACATACTGCAGACGATCCAGCAAGACGCCCTGCACTGTGTTGTCGATCCCGTGCAGGCCCATCATCTGTACCAGCCGAGCCGCCCGTCCGAGGCTTGCCCAGGCCATCTCGTAACAGCCACGGGCCACCTCATACGCGCAGGTCAGAATGATGGCCTCGAGAACTTCGAGGTTCTGCAAGTGGACCATGCCAACGTCCGCTGTCGTGCTTGCGAGACCAATGCTGCGTCCGGCGGCTGCGTAGAGTTTCTCGTGAGAAGCGTGGTGCTGCGAAGAGGCGAGGGCTGCCAGTGACCACATTGACTGCTGCAGGGCTAGCTTTGATACTGATTTGGCACCAGAGTTGGACCAAGAGTGGTATCGACGTTGGTTCAGCATCGGCACCGAAGGTTGAATGCGGTCAAAGTACATCTGATCTCTGAGACCGCGATTAGCAGTTGGCTTCGCCAGTAGCCGATGCAACATACAATTCCTTGTGCATTGGATTTGGTATTTCTGTCATCGCTTCGTCTTGATAGATATGATGGCCACAGCCAAAGCTGTCCGGATACTCGTCTGCTCCATCTAGATTGCCACCGGCAGCCAGCGAGAAGCTCGCCCTGCTGTCCGGGTCAGAGATGAAGCCAAAATCCAGCGACGGCATAGATGCAGACGAAAACACATCGCAGTACGGCGCAATGACAGGATGACTGTCAAAAAGATTTTGTTCCGTGGCTGGGCTCACTTCTGCCGACTCCGACACCTCCAACTCGCTGCCGGTATCATGGTCTAGGATACTGGAGTCAGACTCTCGAGCAGCAAGCCGGTTTTCAAGAAGGGCTAGATATGTGATTAGTAGAGATTTGATGTCTCAACTCTTTTGACTAAACACAGAGCCCATCGTTCTTTGAGACTTGGTCTGGTTTATGGTACGTACCAATTCGGTTTCGCAAGGCTTGGAGATAGCCTTTCTTCGGTCCTCGGGGCGCTCTCTCTGTGACGATTTCGCATTCGCAGCCAGACTGGAGACATACACCGCATTTTGGCCGCGCTCCGTCGCATCGGAGCTTCCGTCGACGACACTCTGTACAGGCTGTGCCTGGTCGCTGCCGGGATGTGCGAGACTTGGGTGCATCTTGCCCTGCTTCGGGCGTTTCTCGGCCCATTTGATCCATCGAAAAATATTGAGATGTAGATGAGGAACGCAATGTGAAGAGAGATAGAAATGATGTGGAAACAAAATATCGCAGAGATTGGGTTGGCCAGCACCATGGATATATACCATGCCTTTTACTCGGCAGGCCATTGACGTGCAGCGCGGCAATGCTTATACACTCGCATCTCATATATCAGATGAGTGCCGGCACATCGAGTCTAAGCGACTACAACACGTGGCTGAAGATTTCCTGGTTGCATCCATGCAGCAAAAGGGGCCACACACATGGGCATGCCGTTCGAGATACGCTTTAGAGTTCTTTTGCGACCCTGCATGTACCTCGGCAATCTGTCTGAAGAGTGCGGAAAACCTGCAGGAGATGTTTTCAGAATTCTCTCCGTTTCATCAGCATCAAATTCGCAATGGCACGTTCGACCCTCATCAGCTCTTGGGGCTGACGAGGCCAAGGGGGCGCGCGCGGTATTGCCGACATGCTCTTATTGGCGTGAGATAGGTGAGATGCATGACATTTAGTTCGCTCGGGAACAACGAGAACTGTGCAAAGAAGATACAAAACGTGGCTGCAGGTACTCGGCGTATGTACTCGGCGAGACCCGGCACGCACCAGCCATGAATGCCGGGGGGGAAGAGACACGCGCGCGGCCCAGCAGAAGGAGGGGGGAGTAGGATTTCTTTACACAAGTGCGGCACGCCGCATGGTCGTCGCGGCCAAGTCTCGGCAGGATGAACGGGGGGTGAGATGCATCTTGTTCTCGATCAGGACAAGACGTAATCGTGCGTACATAGAAGCCACAAGCTATCAAAACACATACGCTCTACGAGTACAGTAGAAGGCCGATTTAGAGCTGCCGGCCTCGCTACATCAGCTTGTACGATCGACCAACATGACAAATGGGCTTACCTTCATCATACCACCTGGTGTAACATGAACAGCGCTTGATCAACGTAATCGACGCACAATTATTCCTCTGCAATGTCCTCACGCTATTCCTGCTTCTCGTCCCCTTTCCCCAGTCGGCCAAGCTATAGAATAAGGGGATGGGAACGCGAGTACGGTAACGGAGTAGATCGAGTGCGCCTCTTCAGCCTCGTTGCGACATCATGAGTACTTGGCTCGATTGCACATCATGGTCCTATCCGTCCCGTCGACGAGAGACCTCGAGCGCGAATTAGGATCTGCGCTACCATCCCCATCTAACAATAGCAGAAGATGCAGTGAGCCTCCCCTTTCTGACCCGGAAAGGCTCCCGCCGCGAAACAGGAGCACACCCTCACGTAGATTCGTTTGCTAGAGAGCTGACCGACAAGGCTGAACCTTGAGCTGATGATACCCTGTAGGTTGCGGGCTTGGCGCGCAGCCTGTCAGGATGCAGGCGTCTCCGCATCTCGCCTGTGAATCCTTTCTTTCCTCTCCCTTGATGCCAGGGATACGGATACAAATGTTTGAAGACGAGTGAGTTGTCGGTCGGTTTGGGGGCTTGGCTGTTGGAAGCGATCGAGACTTCGTCTCGATCGCAGAGCTGAGTTCTTAACGGACAGCAAACGTCCCTTAAGGCGGCGCAAAGCGGCGAGTTCGACGGGAGGCAATACCAGGGGATAAAATGGCAGTGCAATGTGCTTACTCAGTGCGCACTACTAGTATTTTCATCGGCCCTTGTATGGTGGCGTGACGACGGTGCGCGCGCGATTCAAAGCCGGATCAGTTCGCTCCAGGATTATCCATAGATCTCGTTTTCGATGTCCCGCGCGCGAAGGAAAAAGAGTAAGCGGCCGAGTCGCCTCCACGGTGGGCACCGATCTAATTTATAGCCATGCTATGATGAGGAATTATGAATAGCGCCCGGGCCTCTGACCTTGATAGATATGTGACCTCGGCATGCATCATCAGCAACGACTTGATGAGTCGTGTGAGAATGAGGGCAAAAGTTGACAATTACCTACATCAGTAATCAGAAACTTACCTGAAAGGCCCATCAAACGTGCCGGGGCCTTGTCCCGCATTCACCCCGTGCTGATACGGCTAGGAAGACAAGGTCAAGGTGAAACTCGCCACAGTCTCGGCCGGCAAGAATTGTGCTAACGCAGTCACGAACATTCAAAAGCAAAATGAATACATGAATACGGAGGAGAGATAGTGCTGAAGTCGTTTAATATCATCAAGACATAACAACAAAAAGAAAAGCGAGAAGTAGATCATTTGCCGGACAAAATGCTCCTATGGCAATAGCACAAATATCTAGACATGATTGACGAAAAAATGATGTGATCCCACCGCACAAAAAAAAAAAACAATCAAAATCGTGATTCAATCGCAGGGACGCCTTGCGCTTCTAAAAAGCCGAGTGACACTTCATCTGCCACGTAATGAGGGATGCCATTATGATCAAGATGGTTGGGGTCCTGGCGAAGCTTGAGTCGTGGCCGGGGGCGGCCCGCTCAAAGGGCGATCAGGATCGTAGCCCACCGACTTGACGATGCCGAGACCCTTTGTTCGTCCCTCGCGGAAGAGGAGTCGATCACCTGGGGCTAGGTATTCGGGCCGTTGCAGGAAGCGAAAAGCCACCGTCGCCCGGTCGCCCGTGCGAATCAGCTCCCTGTCAATGTCAATAATGGCACACGTCTGGGACACTGGCCCAACGTGCAACATGGCCTGGTAGCGCTTCTTGATGGTGGTGGCATGGGAAAGTATTAAAACTTGAGAATTTGTTAGTCATTCGTTGGAAGAGAGAGGCATACACTCCGCGCTCGCAGCTCACCTTCGGCGATAAATTCTCGGTGAACTACCGGCATCACCTCGGCTTCTCCTTTGGGAAGAACGACCATGCCCTTCCGCACGTCTTTTCGCTTTATTTTTTTCAAGGCAAAAGACACTGACTGCCCGGCAGATGCGGCCGGAACGCGTAGCCTCTTCCGCTCAATAGAACGAATGGCAGTCGGTGCAAACTGGCCGAGTGAATCGGGTCCGATCAAGACGCCGTCTCCCTCGTGAATGACGCCAGATTTGACAATGCCAGACACCACGGTTCCCGTAAAGGGGACCGAAAAGGTGTCGTTGATGTGGAACTCGAAAGGCCCATCAGAGTTGTATCGTCCGTGATGAGGCAAAATGTTCAGAAAGAGGCGGATAAGATCGAGATTCTCACCCGTGACATTGGACACTTGAAAGACCGGGCATATTCGATGACTGACGAATTGCGACGCGGTATGTATGCAATCCTCACGGGTTTTGATAAATGTGGGAATCTTGCGAGCGCCGGGACTCTTCATGATTTTCGTGATCTGGGTGATGCTTTGCTCGAGGATATGAGGCGGGCAAATGTCAATCTTGGTCACCACCACCATGACTGGCACATTCAAAGACAATGCGACGCCGAGGTGCTCCTTACTCATGGCTGTGAGACCGTGATTTGCAGCCACCATGAGCACGCAGTAGTTGGGGCTGGTCGAGAGCATGCCGAAAATGGTTGTCCGTAGATACTTTTCGTGTCCAGCAAGATCTGTAAAGGTAATGACCTTGGCGCTCCGCCTTCCTATCTCTTCCCATGAGAGTTTCCCTGCATCTCAGGGTCAGCCGACAACAATGCCGCACAGTGCATGATTGTTCAGCAACTCACGTCCGGGCACGTCAGAGGTGACGATTTTGCCAGCCGTGTCAAATCCCAGAATCTCCATCCCGACGGAGCTGGTGCGTCCTGTCTCAAGCTCGTGCTTATGTCGAAAAAGATTGACACGAGCCTTGCCTCTCCCGTCATCGAGATCGCCCTTGACCAGGACGCCGAGAAGGGAGCTCTTGCCGGCATCGACTGCGAGCCGTTAGCGAGTAAACGCCGGCATGATACTAGAGGTACTGACCGTTGCCGACAACGGCTATTCGAGTTTCTATGGCATCCTCAACCTTTTCGGGAGCGCGACGAAGCAGCATCCTGCCGCTGCAGCTCTTGTCTTTGCTGGCCGCGGTGGTCGAACTGCGGGCTGCCTCTGCCTCGCCGCCGACATTGCTGGTGGCGAGGAGCTGACAAACAACGTTGAGCTTGGTAAGGACAAGCTGCAGCTTCCCATATGCTACATGCCACTCATCCAGTGTCATTTTCATGGAGCTGCCGTCATGTTCGTAGCCAAGCTCGAAGATGGCCTCTCCCATACCCTCCTCTATCCGCTCCATGATGAGCTGCTCGAGCTGATTTGCCGAGCCGTCGCTGGAATCGAGAAAGAGCACCCTCATCGGGGTTCTCGGAATAGTGTCGGACAAGTTGAGAGTGTTGAAAAGCTCATCGAGTTCTTCGTGGTGTTCGGCCGGCTCGGTCGCTGTAGGAGCGGCGATGCCGGCTCGTGAAGCGGGAAATCGTACATTTTGTTGTTTCTCGACATACTCGGCAAAGTCGCTGAGAGCCTGCACTTTTGTTAGACGTGCCGTACTGAGCGTGCTGCATGAGAAAGTTCCTACAGACTCGCCTTTGCGCTTCTCGTGAGGCAAGGCCCTGGCTGCTCTGGTAGTCATGACGTAATGTGGTGTGATTCAGGCAGTGAGCCTGCGGTCAACGAGATATTCGAGTGATCATTTGTGAAGCAACAGACACAGTGAGAAAAGAAGAGGAATAGATAGAGTATAAAAGCTTGCCGTCGCCCAGTCCTGTACAGTTGTTAGAGTTGCTCGTGGTTGAGTCATCTGAAGGCAAGTACAACCTGTTGCACGTTATTAACGACAGTCATACCGAGTGGAGGCGTCTACTAAGTAGAGGTAGTTGGTACCCCCTGGCCTGGCAGCCGAGCCATAGCATAGCAGCTGCGGAGGCGCCGGCAGAGAGACGATGAACAGTGTTCCTTGTGAATCCAGGACGGCAAAATGCCGAGTTTAAATAGAACAAACTACGTGAAGAGATAGGAGATCAGAAAAATAAAAATATAAATATAAAAATGGTAGGGAACAAATAATCAGGAAGGATTCAGTGAGAGGAGAGGAAAGAGTTCTACAATTAAGATAGCCAACTCTTCAGCCGAAATGTGGATTTTCAGCACAAACGATGACCTGCGACCTTATGAGGCCGCCTTACTGTAATTCAATACATTGACTGGCATTGCTGGCGACATGACTGGGGCCCCGGAACATCGCCACTCCTGCGAACAGGATACTGACCTGATGCACGAAGGACACTTATCCTAGATTGGCTGTGGGCCGTTCCGGCCGGCGGCGGCAGTGTTTAGCATGCCGAAAGCCATTCTCGCACCCTCCATGGCCGTCCTGGATACGACAGATACATTTCCCGCCAGTCGCATCTCTAAGTTTGGTCCGGTTTCTGTGAAGCCCTCCATACACTGCGCCGTGAGAAGTGATGGAGTATAGAGGAGCACAATCCATAGCCAATTCTATGTGCTTCCATGCTACTCTAAAGCCATGCCCTTTTCCGCTTGGCTTGCCGTGCACTCTGCCCTACAGATGCCCGGTATATGCATAGCGGCAATAAACTCCAACAAGGCCGTCTTGATTTCTTCATCTGCGTCTTGCCGCTGATCTAAGATTGCAAAAAGATTGCCGACGTTGCAGTCCACAGCCGAGTCCACGCGAAAATTCGTCGCATCTCGCAAAATGCACATGGTCTCGATATCGGCTAGGCAGAAAGCTGTGGTCAGTACGGAGCACCACTATGAAAACCATCAAATTGATTGATCAAGGAGTTACGGTCGTGAAGGGTCCTACTTACCGTACTGAGTAGTGAGCTTGACGACATCGAGATCGACGTGTTGGGGGTAGATGCCAAACACGTTCCGCTCGTTGACTAGAAGACGCAACACGGCATGGCTGTTGTTAACTATAACCATGGTCAATGGAGTCTGCTGCGCACTCGAGACGGCGCTGATATCTGCTCTGTAATCGAGAAGAATTCGAGCAAAGTCCAGATTGTTGATACGCGCAGCGTGCATCAGATGAGTCTTTCCATCTACGCCACACTTGATACGGCACGTTAGTAAATGATGCCGATGAAGATAAAGTGTATAGGATTCGGTGTAGGAGCCTAGGCATGGACTTACAGCGTTGACATCGGCTCCGTTCTCCAGAGCACTCGAATGAGAGATGTCGCGGGCATTACGGCTTGCGCAATTAAGCGGGCTGCCAATTTTTCCGCCGCCCGGAATGATTGGATCGGAACGAGCCCCGGCGGCAAGAAGAAGTTTCGGCGCGGTTGGTATGATTTCTGTCGGCAGCATAGGATAAGGGACTAGAGTGCTGGCAGTCTAGTACGTTAGGATCTGCATGGAACCGTAAGAGCACCGACACGCTTTCGCCATCGCCCCGAGCCGCTGCCCAGAGAAGGGCTGTGCGTCCCATCGAATCAAGAGCATGGACAGATTCCGGATGCTCCTGAAGCTCGTTTCTAAGTTCCTTGCCCGAGAATCCGAGCACTATCTTGTGCAAAAGGGGCAGATTCTGATCTTCCAACCAGTCTTCATAGCGGCTAATCTGACGCAGCACCTCGTTTGCTTCAGTTGTAAGTTTACCTTGCAGAAGCAAGTCTGAAGCTTTATTACGGGGACTGTGATCGCTCAAAGCCTTTGGTCTGTCATATGATGAGTACTGGACCGGCAGAAGAACAGTAGGGAAGGAGTGGTAACGCTAGAGAATATGAAAGTACCTGTAGCCTGCATCTGCTCCCTGGCCATGCAAGAAACGACAAGTCTTCTATTACTGGGAGTACACGGCCTACTACAGAAAAGGACATGAAGTTCAAGTATTAGTACCGAGCTTGAGAGCTGACTTATGTAGGACGAGGGTATTAAACTTGCGCGAAGCAGCGAGTAGCCACGAGTGTCGCTAACATCGACAGGGGAAGCCTGTCCGCGAGCGAATAACGTTTTGAGAGCATCGATATTACCATTTATGGTATAATTAATAACAGGCGCGGAGTCAGGAACATGACAAAAACCGCAGCTGGAGAGATGGACCGATAGCGGCCTGGTAGGTTGCCTGTAGCTGAACGAGGTTTGACCAGAACATATTTGTCCAGGACTCAGTCCGAAGCTGTGGGATATTTGTCGGTTTGCATGCTGTATGATTACACTTTGGGACCATGAAAGGCAGAGCAGAAAATTCGAGGGAGAGTTGACCAAGAAGGTGGTTCAGAAACGCCGGCGTCTGAGTCCGTAGAGTGGCATGACAGTCGCAAGGACAGACGCGATTGCATCGGCTCCGCCTGTTCTAGACCACATCAGTGTTTTCGATCATCTCCAGGGACCCTGACTGGTGAGATGACATATTGAGTCGTAACGACGGAAAGTTAAAATGGCGGATGAGTATAGTCGTTTTGGGTACTGGATTGCCTTGGTGTCGATTTTTTTAAGAGTGGTCCGCTGTCGATGAGCTTTCTTTTTCGGAGGTGTAGATTCTGTATCGTGATCATCTGGGCGGAGACGTCATTCTATGTATAATTCAAGTCCACGGCTGAGCAAGTGAGCAACAATGCACTGACACTGACCCTGCGTGTGTAATGTCGGAGTGACAGGTGAAAGGAAGGGAGAGGGGGGCTGCGTTACATATGCACCAATGAATTAGAGACGCCTCGTTCTGCCAGGAGCGCGACACGGATATCTAGCAGCATAGACAGTTCACTCGTCTCTTTCAAGCTCGCTAGTGGACAAAGGAGGCATTGATATGACCCGAAGAACGAAAGGGCGGTCCAGTCGATAGGGAGGCAGCCCGCTGATGTCTACGCCACAGCAATTCCGTCGGCATATGTAACATGAACGGTGTGGAGAGAGCAGCCCGATCCAAAGGTCACAGCCGAGGGTATTTTTGGGGGCTACGAAAGCAATCGTTACTCCTCATGACACTTTTGGCTGGTTGACAGATATCCGGAAATGGAGTGACCTATGCGTCGATGAAGCGGCACTGATGATGTCATACGATAGACTCCATGATTCAGCTAACCTAAGAAGCCTATTAGCGGTCGCCACGCATACAACGTGAGCGCCAATGTAATGTATGCAACGGTGAGTCCTGTGCGTGCGTTGGCTCCCACGCCAGGCGGGCTGGAACGGCGCGAATCGAGACCGGCAACTCGTTCGAACGGCGGGTTAGACAGAAACAAACGATTCTGTTATCGGAAGTACTTCGAAAAAGAGGAACTTTGGTCAGATGAAGTCAGCCACTCCAGCCATTCTCTGAGCGGAAAAGAGGAATCCTTGGATGACTGCGTAGTCGACTCCCCCAACGAAGCAAAGCCTTTCGTATCTTTAGTTTAGACAAATGGCGGACCTCTATAACTACCCATTGACTCTCCATCTATTTTATTCGTCGGCAAGCAACTAAATGAAGAAAAGGTGGCCACCCGAGAGCTATGATAGGCCCTTACTACAGCAACACACTACTGTCGCAAACTGTGTTCGCTCGGGGATGGTTCTCGTTTACTTTACTCAGATAAAGCAGACGTGTCAACGCATGAAAAAGTCTCTTTATAATTTGATAGATCATAGTCGTCAAGTGTAGCCTGTGTTCACAACTCCGCTCCACGTAGAAACACGCGTATCTTCCACGTACCGGTCTCTGCTTTCGTGCGTGCTCTAGGGCTCAGCTTGTGGTAAGTCCCCGGATGCCGTGGCTATGTAAGGAGGCGGTACATACTTCACCAGCTGATATCACGAGACTGAAGGCGATATGCAGCCCTAGGGCTTTGTTTCTAGTGCTATCGCCTAGAAAGAAGAGGCGGGGCGGTATCGTTTCTTCATTGCAACGCCCGCAGGCCGGCAAACATCACGACCCGCAGCCGCCAGTATACAATGGTGACATCTCCTCCAGCTGCTTTCCTATACGACATGATATATTATACAAATTCATTTTTCTTTGCAGTGCAACTTCTCATCTATTAAAGTTAGATTATAGCGCGATACTAAGCTCTGGCCAGCAGTCCGGGTAAATGCGATGGAACGAGAATCTCGATTGTCCTCTATCGTGTCTCATGCAATGTCCAAAAAATATGCGGAGGTCCTTCGCATCAGGCGGGTTTCCGGGCAGAAGGATTCTCACCACGACAATCCGCGTCTCGAGGTCCTTGTCGGCGTAGGACCGGTTTCCATAGGTTGATGAATCGATTGGATGCTCGACAGCCGCCTAGTTGTGGATTCCGGCTATAAACATTCGGTCTCGGTCAGATCTTCGAGACGCCGCAATTTGTGAGATTGTAGTCATATATGAACTTCTACGGATTCAAAATGACAATCTAGCTCCTAATTGGGGATTTCGACACCCACCTAGCTCTCAGGACAGAATCGCGTGAATTTTTCATGCAATATCTGAACATCTCGATAGCAGAAATTCGAAATTTGAAAAACGGGTTGCTATTGTTCAATCAGCACGTCTGTCTATGTCACGACTCCGCTAGATCGAGCAACACCACTCTCTATCTCGTATCGCGGACAAGGCCACTCACTCCTTTCACTGACCCAGAGAAACTTGCACGAACAAACATTTTCTACTACATTGATATATTACGATACTTTTCTCAGGTATAGTCAATCCTTCAAGGCCTCCTTTGGAACTTTGTGGCTCGTGTAATATGCAATACATTATCACTACGCGGAGACAAGCTCAAGGTTATTACTATGCGGCGGCGTGGGGAGTGAAGAGTCTGAAGTCGTTGGTCACCTTCGCAATGAGGAGCAAATACTATTTAATAGCTCTGAGATATATGAAACGAGGTTCTGAAGATGATAAGTCGAGCGCTCTTGGTGAATCGAGGGAAATCTGTCCGCAGGCGGCGAGAAATGGTAACAGCTGTCTTTGGTTCAGTATATGGCTGTCACTTGTCTGACATTATTGAGAGATCTTCGCAAGATAGGCTAGGAAATATATATTTCCACAACTATAACCCCTGACGTAGGTGACCGAGAGGTACATCGCGCAAGTTGTCCTTTGAAACGGGACAATGCCGCCCGTGACCATATCCAGTGCTGATGGCTACCCATCTGAGCTAGCTCTAGTGGTCATAGTAAGGCTTAATAGGGTCTTCGTGTTAACTGTTAGGCTTGTTGATCAGCTTCGGGCAGCCTTACAAAGACGACCTCCGAAAGACAAATGGCAAGGCTGCGCGCGGCGCTGCCTTGACCCACCCCGCAGGATATCGTTCTCATGAAACTAATTAGATAAGTCTAAGAAACCTTCGAAAGCTTCAGCATCTCGTAAAACGATCAAGTATGATGGATAATGGCCAATCCCGATGGCATATGGGTCTATGCCTTGCTGGGTCGTCTAGCCCACTGATTGAATGCGCTCTCATCATTTTCCGAAATGCCATGCGCATGGAGGTGATAAAGCAGCCACAGGAAACGTTCGACTGAGCTGGGGTGACTCGGCTCCGAAACAGTTCTTGGAGGTCAAGACCAGTAAGGCTACTGTATAAAAGACGTGCACCATTGTCGACATGATCAACGAGCGCGCCACGCAAAAGCCCTAGCCCAACGATAAATATCATCGGAACGTGCATATCAGCATGATATTTCATTATGACACAACGCACATGTTCCTGCGTAAACGTGATAAACGTGGCAGTACTCGAGCGCTGCTCATTTGAAGTGCAGCACCCTAAAGCTTCAAATGCCACTGCCTGGGGTCCGCTGAAGCAATTGTTCCTGAGCGCAAAAAAACCGCCGAGCGATGGCACGGCACTCCTTATTGGCAGAGTGGCTTTGATGCCATGTATGGACAGAATTGTGTCTGCGTGATCTGACTGGCTCCCGCAACGTGAGCTTGTACGTCTTTTTGTATGGAAGCATGGCTGCTTATCCCCTGCCTAGCTGTTATGCCAAATATAGACTGAAGGCGGAGAGGTTATAAAATAGATCTTTCCAGATTTCGGGAGAATCTCGAATATTGCATTTTGGCCAATGATATGTGAGAATTCCCTGTTTGACGTTGGCCACATAGGGCTGGATACGAGGCCGGAGACATTTGATCCCCACAGCCGATCTCTTTTAGCTCCCAATGCGGTAGTATTGTGTACGATTGTTGAACGCGGCTTCCTCTTCTCCGACTCGGCGGTGACTGAAGGACCTTAATCCCACGCTGCCTTACGCTTTGACACATTGTGTACGCCACGTGGGCAGACCGCGGCATCCTCAGTTGTGACACTGCATCTGACCTTGGGAACAGCCTCTTCCCTCACCGTACAATCTCGGAGTGACTAGAGCTATTTGTTAGTGCAAGACGGCGGCGTTATCTCGGTCTGCAACCTGGGGAGGTATAATCTCACGTTTGTGAATATTTCCTTTCTTCACCTTTCTTAACTACTCCAAAGTTGGAAACTAACGGAGAATTCTGTGCGAATGTTGATCCCGCATGCAGCATGTTCTGGGTCAGAAACGCCATAAACATGAGAGAAAACCCTCTTGTTCATTTCTAGCACGAACATGAAGACAATCTCTCGAATATCTGTAGCGCAGCACGAGAGACATTGAGCTACACGAAACGGCATGAGGGAGAAGTCCAGAAACACTCGCTTCGACGCAGTAAGACGGTGGGCAAACTGTAGTCTTTGTCTAAGCAGCACCGGCGTTGATTATGCCTATTGCTGCCCTCTGGTCGAGGAAAGCAACCATCCATGGGGCTCGACTGAGACTTCTGCCCGACCCACGCTCATCGTGGTTTGCTTTATTCTCCGAAACATTGCCGTTGCTTCTAGCTCGCCTCTATCAGTCGGCCCGCGTAGTAGAATACGATATGAGTCAGAGTCTGTGGGGAAGATGAAAGGGGACACAACCTCATAAGCGCCGGACTGCCACTCAGAACAAACGCAGTACGCGCGCTGAATGGCAGTCCTGACGATATAGACTCTAGTGGTGGTCTGTAGGCGGAACCTTTCGCGAGGCGGTCCGGGTTTGAGCGGTCCCGTGGCAGCATCATAGCGTATGAGTTTCGGTTCATTGTGTTTTCAAGAGAAAGCAAGGCTCCTCGTCGACTATATAAGCTATAGCCCTTCTCCTACTCTGGAGAGATGATCAAATAGCAAAATATCGTTCACATAGATTGTTACAAAATGAAAGCCGCCGAGTCCTCACGTTCAAAAAGTATCCTCTTCGGGCCCGCCGCCATCAATTTCGATGCAGGCCAGGCACAAACCCTTCTGAATGCACTGAATAACAGCCATAGATGGGCTGTTGACGTTTTAAAACAGTCGAGTGACGTCTTGGCTCCATTCCAGGCCGAGATTGATGTAAGCAACGCCAGAACCGACATACTCAAGCTCGCAAAAGCGCTCGGCGACAACAACACATTGGCGTTAACGTTTCCTCTACCCAACACAATCCTGTTTCCTCTGGTGATAGCTTCGCACCTGACAGAGTTTGCCGATTTTTCAGTCAGAGAGCTCCCTTGGCAAGGTAGCATTGATGATCCTCCACGTATACAAGGATATGCCGAAGTTTCAGGACTTTGCCTTGGCAATCTGAGCGCGGCAGTTGTTAGTTGCTCCACTGATCTTGAGGAGTTGTACAAGAATGGGTCAGAGGCAATTCGACTGGCAATAATTCTTGGAGCTCTTTCTGAAACCACAGTCCTTGACGGGCGAAGCCGTGGCGACTATGTCGCTCTCTCGGCGCGCTGGCCGACTTCGACGTCTTGTGCTGACATGCATGCCCTCATCGGTGGCATCTCAGAGGTCAGTCTACTCACTATTTCTTACAATTTTTACTTTTCTGACTCCTTAGTAGGCATATATCTCCTCTAGGATCGACGTGAACCGAGCAACTCTTACGGTGCCAAGAGGTGCAATCGCTCGAGTAACGACTAACCTGAAGCAGGTCAAAATTCATACCACGGAGCTTGGCTTGCGTGGACCATTTCACTCATCAGCAAACCATGACATTTTGAGCCTGATACTCCGAATCTATTTTTCTGACGGCGGCGGTGACCTAGACCTAAAGTCTAGGGGTGTTACCGAGTTCCGATCACGCAGTTGTGGCATTGGCCCCCGCATTCAAGGCTTATATAAAGAAGCACTGAGAGCCATACTGATTGAGTCTACAGACTGGTTGGAGACTTGCACGTCGTTGCTGGTGAATGACGATCACAGACTCGTAGTCTGCTTTGGGCACGGCAAGTTTATGCCAGCTTCACTCATGCAAGGCCATGCGGACCGCGTCCTTTATGCGTCTAAAGTGGGCGACTATACTCCAGAAGGTTCGCTCGATTTGAACTCTCACTATTTCAAGAACACCGATGACAAAATCGCTGTCGTCGGAATGGCTTGTAACTTTCCAGGTGGCCAGGACCTCGACCATTTCTGGAGCACCCTTCTATCGGGAAAATCACAGCATCGGAAGGTTCCAAACGATCGTTTCAGCATGAAAACGCCCTGGAGAACAGCATCCGAGGCCCAGAAGTGGTTTGGCAACTTCATAGAAGACTGCGACGCCTTTGATCACAAGTTCTTCAAGAAAAGCCCTCGCGAAGTAGCCAGCATGGATCCCCAACACCGTATCGCCCTGCAGCTCGCGTATCAGGCTGTGGAGCAGTCAGGATACTTCAGGCAAACCAAAACAAGCAAAAAGCACATAGGATGCTTCATTGGCCATGCGACTGCTGAATACGAGGACAACGTGCGCAGCCACCCGGCGAACGCCTACTCAGCCACAGGCAATCTCAAGAGCGTACTGGCCGGCCGGATCAGCCATTGGTTTGGATGGACCGGACCAAGTCTTGTACTGGATACAGCCTGTTCTTCTTCTACTGTCGCTTTACACCTCGCTTGCCGCGCCATACTCGAAAGTGGCACGGGCGAGAGCGCGCTGCAGGGTGCTCTAGCGGGAGGTGTCAATCTTTTGGCTGGCGCAGACTGGTTCCATAACCTCGCTGGTGCGGCATTCCTGAGCCCAACGGGACAGTGCAAGCCGTTTGATGCCTCGGCCGACGGATACTGCAGGGCTGAGGGTGGCGGTTTCGTATTCCTTAAAAGACTCTCGGCTGCCCTCGCAGATGGCGACCAAGTAATTGGCGTGATTGCGGGGAGTGACGTCCGGCAAAACAACAACTCGGGTATTATCACGGCGCCGAACTCAGAGTCTCTGGCTCAGCTATTCAAGGCGGTGGTTCGACGGTCGGGACTCGAAGCGCGGGATATCTCAGTCGTGGAGGCGCACGGAACGGGCACGGTAGTTGGTGACCCGGCAGAGTACCACGCCATACGGCAAGTACTTGGGGGCAGCGATGGCAAGAGAGACGACACACTTCGTCTGACGGCTCTGAAAGGGCATGTTGGACACCTGGAGGTGGCCTCGGGCGTCGCGTCATTGGTCAAGGTCCTGCTCATGATGCGCCACGGATTGGTGCCACCACAAGCGAGTTTCAACTCGTTACATCCAGGCCTCGATGCAAAAGAAAGCGACCGCATAATAATACCAAGGAAACCTGAAAGTTGGAACCCGAATTTCAGAGCAGCGCTCATAAACAATTACGGTGTCTCGGGCTCAAACGCCTCCATCGTGGTGACGGAGGCGCCACGAGAGTCTAGAGAAAACTTCAAGCTTGGTCAGAACACATGTACACCATTTTGGCTCGCGGGCTTAGACGAGAGAAGTTTGCGAGAATATTCGAGAAAGCTTCTCGAGTACTTGCGCGGGAGCCAACAGCTAAATAATTCCTCGTCTCTGGCAAGTCTCGCGTTTCAGTTATCTCGGCAGACAAACCGAGGGCTTCCATCCGGGTTAGTGTTTACGGCCGATTCGCCGAAACAGCTAGAAACGACGCTTGAGAAATTTGCACAACCGGATGCAGCGCTTCCATCCATCGCGAGAACGCAGGAACGCCCTGTGATTCTCTGCTTTGGCGGCCAAGTCTCGACCTTTGTAGGACTGGACAGGGAACTATATGAACGCGCTCGAATCTTGAGGTGCCACATAGATGAATGCAATAGCGAGCTCGCAAGAATGGGATACGAGAGCATACTTCCCGACATTTTCCAGCAGACTCCCATACAGGACATAGTCAAACTGCACACTGCATTATTTGTGACGCAGTATTCTTGTGCCAAGGCGTGGATAGACTGCGGCGTCGAGCCCGCTGCAGTCATCGGACACAGCTTCGGAGAGTTGACTGCAATGTGCGTGTCCGGATCTTTGTGTCTTCGAGATGCATTGACTCTGATCACGGGACGAGCAGCCCTCATTCGGGACTGTTGGGGAGCGGAAAGCGGTGCCATGTTAGCCGTACAGGGTGATCTTGATCGAGTCCAGGATCTACTTCGACACGGAAGCGGGTTGTTTCAACACGACTCACAGGTATCGATTGCTTGCTACAACACTGCTAACAGCTTTACGCTATCTGGAACGTCGGATGCAATTGCGTTGATCGAGAAGCTGGCCGGACAGGACGCAGCATTTGCAGTTCTCAAGCTCAAGAGGCTATCAGTGACTCATGCTTTTCATTCGCACTTAGCTGAGCCCTTGATGAACAAGCTCAAGGCGCTGGCTGCCGACCTGAGCTTCAAAAGTCCTAAGATACACCTAGAGCATGCATCTCAGCTCAGCTCCCCATCTACACTAGATGGCAGCTTCATCGCTCAGCATTTGAGAGAGCCTGTCTACTTCCATCGGGCTACTGGGCGCCTGGCGCAGAGATTTCCAGCAGCTATCTGGCTAGAAGCCGGGTCCGGCTCGGCAGTCACCAGGTTGGCTGAGAGAAGTCTCGAATCACCACCTGCCTCCCATTTTCAGGCTGCCAATCTGACGTCGAGCGATCCGCTGGGGCAACTAGGAGAGCTGACTAGTCGCTTGTGGCAGCAAGGATTGAACATGGATTTTTGGCTTCATCACAAGCTGCATGTGGCCGAATATGACCTGCTTCTACTACCTCCCTATCAGTTTGAAAAGTCAAGGCATTGGCTGGAGCGAAACACCTTGCCGCAGACAGAGAGTATTGCTCGTGATCCAGAGCCACGCGAGAAAATGTGTCGCTTGACAAGCTTTGTTGAATACCAAGATAGTTCGCGAAGCTCCGCCAGATTTCGTGTCGATACACTTCACGAAAAGTTTCAGCAGATGCTTTCAGGTCACGTCATGGCTCATACAGCGCCCGTTGCGCCAGGAATGTTCCAGGTCGAGCTTGCTCTCGATGCGATCATGTGGATGCAACCCAGATTTGGAACTTCGGCGCACCAGCCAGAGCTTCAAGGGCTATCGTATCATTCACCACTATCAACCCAATCTGGCCGGGATATCTGGCTTGATGTTCAATCGCCAGATAACGACGGTCTCCTCTGGGAATGGAGCCTGATTGCCGAAGATCCAAGAGGCACTGCAACCCGCTGTACGACTGGAACTATTGTCTTTCGTGACATCAATGACAGACAACTGCAGCTCGAGTTCGAATATCTGTCTCGGCTGAGCGGCCGTCTACGCTGCAAACCGCTTCTGCAAGGCGAGTACGAAGATGGAATTGAAGTTCTGCACGGTCGCAACATCTACCGCGCTTTCGAATCTGTGATTGGTTACGGCAAGGCATTTCGTCACCTGCAAAGTCTCGCGGGCGGGCAGGGCGAGTCCGCGGGGCGCGTGGTAAAGGCGTTCGATACAACCAGCGGCTACTTAGACTCAATCCTCACGGACTGCTTCTGCCAAGTAGGCGGTATCTTTGTCAACCTCATGACGCAGAGGCCCGATTCTGACGAGGCATGCATCTACGTCGGAGATAGAGTAGAGAGGTGGATGCGGGCGCCTGGAATGGCTGAGATATCGCCAACCACACAGACGTGGGAAGTTTACGCAATGACTAAAAAAGAGACTGGTACGGCATATGTCAGCGATGTCTTTGCTTTTGATGCGATGGACGGCAGCTTGGTTGAGACAATTCTAGGTATTCGGTACAGCAAAGTCTCTCTGGCGAGCATGCGAAAGGTTCTTTCACGTCCCGTACAAGACCATGCGACATCTGAGCTATCTGCAACTATCGGTTCTAGACCTATCGTACCGACTGGAGTACCAGCAGTCCAGTCTCCGGCTCGCAATGGCACTCATCAAGATGACTCGAGTATCGCAGTAAAGTGTCGAAAGCTATTAGCTAACTTATCGAGCCTCGAAGAGTCGCATATTCATGACAGGTCCTCACTGGCTGATCTTGGACTCGACTCACTCATGGCCATGGAGCTGATTCGCGAAATTCGCTGCGCGTTCGGCTGTGAGCTCGAGACTGAGAAAGTTCTCGGTATCATCGACGTCGGAAGTCTTGTCGACCGTATCCAGTCACTTGTGGAGTTTAGAGACGTTGACTTTCGTGAGACTGTTGAAGCGGGCGACTATAATCGCTTGACACGCTCAGTGGTCAGTCGACAGAGCTCACTGGACGAAATCTGTGCGGAAAGTCAACAGCGCCTGGTTGCGTTGCCGACATCGACATCATTGAACGCATTCGCAGAAGCCAAACTTGCTACAGACGACTTTGTTGTTCGAGGTGATATGCAAAATTATTGTGCAAAAGTGCAGCCCAAAACGACACAACTATGCGTTGTTTATGCTGTCCAGACGCTGGAACGACTAGGCTGCGACCTGCGCTCAACTCCATCGGGACAGGTCATCACGTATCCCAAATACTCCAGCAAACACAAAAAATACGTTGATGAGTTGTTTCGGATGCTAGAGAAGGATGCCCATCTTGTTGAAACGACAGTTTTGGGACTTGTTCGCACGCCGGCTCAGATGCCAGAAGAGGATTCATCGAAGCTCTTGAGAGACCTGGCGGATAACTTGCCGCAGCATGAATTTGAGTTTGAGCTTCTGCAGCTGATCGGATCCAGTCTAACCAAGATTCTCGAGGGAAAAGAGAACCCCCTGCAAGTTATATTCGGTTCTGAAAAGAGTCGTCTGATACTCGCAGATCTATACGCTAATGCGCCCTTATATCGCGTCTGGATTGATCAAGTCACCTTCTACCTCGAGACATTGTTGAAAAATATGAGGAACGAGCATGACACGATCAATATTCTCGAGATCGGCGCTGGGACGGGGGGCACAACCGCGGCTATATTGCCGATGCTGGCTCGAGCTGGCTCGCGCGTCAGGTACACCGTATCTGATATTTCCCCGTCATTAGTCAAATCTGCGAAAGAACGTTTCAACGAGTTTCCATTCGTCGACTACAAAGTAATCGATGTCGAATCAGCCGCGGACAGTAGCCTGCTCTGCTCGCAGCACATCGTAATCAGCAATGCATGCGTTCACGCGACGAGAGATTTGGAAAGATCTCTCGGCAACATCCGGAGCATGCTACAGCCAGAGGGCATCCTCCTTCTCCTTGAGCAAACGCGACGGCTCCCCTGGGTTGACTTTGTGTTTGGCTTGCTGGATGGTTGGTGGTTGTTTGATGACGGCCGCGAGCATGTGCAGGCGTCCATGGAGCATTGGGAGATCGTTTTGCGAAGGGCAGGCTTCGGACACGTTGACAATACAGACGGTGCGCATCCGGAGTCTCAGGTGCAGCGTATCATCTTCGCGTTGAATACAGAGAGGAGATACGATAAAGCGCCGGCTAGAGAGCGATACGCCGAGCGCGGAGAAGTAACAGATGTCGACCATCGTCAGGCAGTGATTAACCAACTTGTTGCCAAGCACACTGCCGGCTTCCAGATGCCCAGTGAAGCTTCAGCAGCTGAACATGCTCGAGGTGGAAATTGTGTACTTGTGACCGGGACCACAGGCAGTCTTGGTGCGCACCTCGCTGCGGTACTTACATCTCATTCCACCATTGACGAGATCGTGTGCCTAAATCGGGCTGGTGCAGATAGTGCCGCAAGTCGTCAGAACGAGGCCTTTTTGCACCGCGGGGTCATTCTTCAAGAGGCTCATCGCGCTAAGCTGACCCTTCTAGAGGCCGACACCACAAAGCCAAGACTTGGTTTGTCGCGAGATACACACGCAGCGCTCGCCCACCGTGTCACACACATTGTTCATAATGCCTGGCCCATGAGTCTCACGCGCTGTACGATCGGGTATGAGCCGCAGCTCCAGGCCATGCGCAACCTCATAGATCTCGCATCCCTCGCCACAGTGCATCGTCCTAGCACCTTTCACTTTCGCTTCCTGTTCGTGTCCTCCATCGGCGTCATGTCCTGCTATCCGTTGATGCCTTCTCACACGTACCTCGCGCCCGAGGAATCCGGTAACGCGGCAACATGTCTTCCAGTAGGCTACGCCGAAGCCAAACTTGCATGCGAGATGATGCTAGAGCACACGCTACAGAAACACCACCGCTGTCAAGCCATGACAGTGCGCATTGGGCAGATCGCAGGTGCCTCCGCGACGAATGGTTACTGGAATCCAGCGGAGCATATGCCTGCGCTCGTGCGGTCATCACAAACACTGGGATGCCTGCCGGATTTGCAAGGCACACTATCGTGGAGCCCGGTGAGCGACGTGGCCGCGAGCCTGCGGGACTTGCTAATGTTGGAGGCGCCAGCGCTGGCCCAACGTCACAACGTCTATCATATTGAAAATCCGGTGCGGCAGCCGTGGCCCGAGATGATCGAGATGCTAGCATCGGAGCTGAAGATTGAGCGGGAGAGCATCGTGCCCTGGATAGAATGGTTGCGACGTGTGGACGCGGCGCCGGCGCCAGGCAACCCAGCGAGGCCACTGATGGCGTTTTTCGGAGGAGAGTTCCAACGAATGGCGGCGGGAGGGCTGGTGCTAGATACACAGAAGAGTAAGGAGGCGTCGGCGACGATGCGGGCGATGAGTCCTATTTCACAGGAGCAAGTTGGGAAATATGTGAGAGCTTGGAAAGGAATGGGTTTCTTGAGTGAGAGCTAACTCTGGGGCCCAAGCTGCTGTTCCTGTTGTCCTTACTTCCGGTTCGAGGTTATAGATTTGTCTTCATGTTTCTTTTGTGAATATCTTTTGAGAGAATGTTGTTGAGATTTTCGTCTGAGGGACCGCATATAGAACTGCAATTTTAGAACATCTCAGCGTGAACTTGCCTAATCGCGTTCAGCCAGTGTCCCAATCGCCGCGTTTGAAGCTTGATATCGCACTTTGATGGCATACCTAGAAGGAAAATAGCGTAGTCCAGGCAAAACAACTCCCACGTCAAGGCGATGTTTCACATTCGGACCGTGCTCGAAAACGCGGATACATACTCATAAGTCAGGACCTGATGTGAATTCGTGCTTATTTTATCCCAAAGGTTAGGAGTATGCTCTTGTCCTCTCCTCATCTTCATATTATACATTAAGCAAGGCTCCGGCTGTCTTTTAACCGTCGTGCAGAACGTCCACGCAATACCAATTCCCCGATCCCGTGTTAGTTATGGCTTTTCTTTCTCGAGTTGCAGATCGTTGATCACCATGTAACGACTGAATGTTATCCACAGGTAGCGGAACCAGACCATCTGGCTCCGATGCGCAGTCGTCATGGCACTCCACGCGGTCGGCAGCGCGCCGTCCCCCGTCAGCTGGTTAAGGAAAACGAGACCTCCCGGATGCGCCTTATCGCCATGCCGTACAGTAGCCCAGGTAAAGATGGTAGCAAAGACGTCAAAAATTGACGAGTACTTGCGCACGACGCCAACAGAGCGTAAGGTGTAGAGATCGACGGGGCTTGCCCGGCCGACGCGGCCGCGCAGCAGCGATGCGACAAATCTGCGTGCGCCGTGGTATAGAGAGATGTGGTTTGGGTGCGAGGAGACGCCGGCGTCGTCGAAGGTAATGAGGACGTCAATGTTGGCCGTTGGCTGCTCAGACGAGGAGAAGTTGTCGAGGCCTGGAGCAAATGCGCTCACCAACAGACTGGATATCTTTCCTTCGTCCCAGGTCTCTGTGATGGAATCTGGAAAGTCGGTCCTGGTCGGACACGGTCAGCGCAGGCATCCAAGTGCTTCACTTTTTTGAAGGGTTCATACGGATTGTCGACGACGAATACGTCGTCTTCGGCGCGCAAACCCAGAGTCATGCCGCTCTTTACGAGCTCCTTCTTTCTCGTTTCGCCGATACCTGCCGCATCCCCTGAAACCCAGAATCAGCGTTGCAACCGACCGTGTCAAAACTATCGGAGATTACCAGAGCTCAGACAGAGGATTTTGACGTGGTTGCCAGTCTCGGGACGGGTGAGCGCCAACACTGTCGGCGCAAAGAACATGGCCTCATCGTCGGGGTGCGCAATAAGCAGGCAGATGCGCTTATTTTTGAGTGCAGGAAATCGCATCTGGATAGCTCCCGCCATGTATATGTACAGTATGGGGAACAGGACCGCCGCAGAGGCGACAAGAAGTAGAATGGGGCCCATGCTTATGGGAAGCAGAGACTTCTGCCTTGTTCCCAAGCCTGCTTTCTCTCGTCTATAAACCTTCTAGGTGGCACGGCCCAGCTTATACGATATATACCGAGTTTTGAATTCCGCGCCGGCTCCGTTGAGGATCGATCGTGTTGTTGTCGCCAACTTGGAAGAGCAAGGCCGCTGAGGGAGGGTCGCCGTTGCGATTCGCAACCAAGGGGCAGACGGCGTGCAAACGGATTGGGATGATGGAAGCTATCCTTGGCGAGCCAGTACGGCCAGATGCGCGCGGGGGTGAGGTCAACAAAGAGACATTTTCAAAACCAATGGCGCGTGATGCGGGCAGGAGATGGGTATGCGCAGAAGCCACCTGGCGATTTCGATGAAACCCCTGGTCTTGTCTTCAGAGCTGGCCCGAGCCCCAGCTTTAATTAACATTAACCCTGCCAGGTGAAGGGGTGAAGACATGCAAAGCAAAATGTTGGCCCACCAGTTGGTCGTTCTAGTGCTTGCAGCCGGAATCGGCTTGGCGGGGTGGGCCAGACATCCTGCTGTAGTCTATAAAACGTGATGGAGCCATTCGACGTTGACAGTTACTGTGCCGTTCCCTTGAAACGCCCTACATACTTTACTACTCATGTTTGAGAAACCACTTCATGGCCCGTTCCAATGACTGTGCACTGTGCCCTGCCAGGAGCCAACACTGCACACCGTACTTGGTAGTACAAAGATGCTACCTACATCTATAGACCTACAGTATATACCAAGTGGTGGTAAATATTTGTCTCTCGGTACTTAACAAAGTTGCACAGGTAATTAATACTACCTACTTATGTACCTGCCAGACGAGATAAGGTGTGTTGATGTAGCGCATTACAGAGCTAAAGGTCGATCGAAATAAAATAAAAATACTTACCGATAAAGTAGACCGTCACGAGTTGTATGTAGATGGGTATTGGGTCAATCGAATTGGGGCGAAATGTCGAAGACGACAACATATGTGAATGTGAGCCCTATATACTTTAGGCACGGCTTTAAGAATATAACGTAAGCTTGAAATAGGAATGAAAACTAGTCCAGCGCCGCGTTATTACCAACTACAGCACTAATTTATCTGCAATATTCCCGTAAGAAAGCAAACCAACGGCCCAGACGATAGGTTCGCAACAGGCACTAGGTACTGCATACAGTTCCATGCCATAGGGTAGTAGTGCAGCGGCCGTCCCTGCAGTCACCCGTCTGTCAAACACGACACTACACTGTACAAACAAGATGCACGAGACTACACCGATCCTCACCAGACGAAATGGCAAACTACGCTCATGTGAGCCCTGCCGACTGTCCAAGGTTCGATGCGACCACAAGACTCCCATCTGCGATCGCTGCATCGCACGTCGCAAGGAGAAAAACTGCGTATACCACCCAGCACCCATGACGCGGGCCAAGACCATCACGCCGGCCTCATCATCAGCTTCAGCGGCATCGGCCGCTCAACGGCCCTCTCCTTTACCCCCAACTACAACCGGTGGTTCGCCGGACTCGTCGACAGATAGTCCATTCGCCACCAGAACCGAGTTCTTTGGCGCGACAGCGTTTTCTGCCATTATTGATGAGCACAGTGAGATTGTCGACCAATACGTTGGATTCGCCGGCAGTCAGCAGCAGTCGCTCGCACACGGCGGTGGCCGCCAGCCTGGCCGCTTCTCCGAGTCTCAGATCACTGCCGGCGTTGATGTCTTGCGCTTGCTCGCCGACCGCACAGACGTCACCGAGTCGACCCTGCACTACCTGCAAGTCTGCTTCACTTCCATAGTGCCCTACCACCTTGTCCAGCAATGTCTGCTGTCCATAGAGCAGACGATTCTCACCGTCTCCGAGTTGTCGGATGCCTCTTCAAAGCAGGCTCACCTGCGGCAGGTTGCTCTGCTGTTGTTCGCCAACACAGCTCGGCCGCTGGACCTCTTCACCTCGGCCGCTGCTAAAGATTATCATCATGCTTTTACCGGACCAAATTTACGCTGGGAGATTGTCGGATTTGTCATTGCTCTGCTAGGGGCGTCCATCAAGTACAGCATAGGCGCGCGCAGCAGACGCAGCAAGCAAGGCGGAGAGCCAAAACTGCCCAGGGCTGACGTCGACAACCTCGAGCTAGTGCAACAGCTTGCTGATGCCGTAGACTTCTGCACCGCTACTTGTTGTCGCTACAACTGTGTCAGTCATCAGGCCCTTTGGCTCCTCTTCGGGGATGCCTGCCTTAAAAGTTTGGTCTATGGAGACTTAAGTAAGCTACCATCAAGACCAAGCATAAACGAATATGTACGTGTTTGCTAATTTATTTCTTTTGGTGGGCAATATTAGGCTTTTATCTTTGGCGCAGTATTGGTGACCTCGTCAGCATGTTTTTCGCACTCGGTCTACACCAGGACAGGGTTGAGCCTCAGGAAACTTGCCCACTATATCAGCTTGAGCTACGAAGGAGGTATGCTGCTCAGATATACACCATGGACAAGACTGTGAGCATTGTTCTAGGGCGGCCGCCGAGGATATTTAGTGCCCACTGCGCGCTCACTATGCCTGCCGATATTGATGATGAGGCTCTTCTCCTCGACGAGGCCGACCTGCAAGACATGCTACGCAAAGTCGACGAGAATGGGTGGAATTTGGATCGCAAGTTTCGTGCTGCTACATGGAGGCGCATGAAGCTCATTGTTGGTCGTTTCAGAGAAGAGGTTCTCGCCGTCTGTCTCAGAAATGATGGCACTGCCGGCCACGTTGCGCAGCCCGAGTGAGTCCTATCAACAAATGAGAGCCGGCTCAAACCATGCTTACACATGACATGAAAGAGATATTTTGACACGTTACGATTATGTGTGGGACCAAATTCCCGCCGAGCTCAAGTACAATGAATTATCCGGATCTCTCAACATACCATCTGCCCTGCGCTTCGTGGTCATGGCCACTTGCATAGATCAGGAATACAACAGCTTCCTGCTGCATCGGAAATTAGCGAGTCAACTCCACCACTCGCGCGAATCTCTTTATAGGATATCCAGAACTCTTTTGAGTAACGTATTGCAGCTTGCGGCGCTCGCGGATAACCTTGCCGAGTTGCAACGCGAACTATCCTGGTCGGTACGTCTGACTCGGTCCCAATCTCTTTCTTATCATCTGCCGACGCTCTTCGCTTTCGCGCATGGTCTACTCTAATCCGTGTCAATACAGCTCCTGTTTCCCGGATTGCCTGCTGCCAGCATCTTGGCCGTCGACCTGCTTAAAGAGCTGCAAAACGTGCCTACAGGCAGTTCACTTGCAGGCACCGTGCCTCGCGCGGAGATAATACAGAATCTCACTACATTTATATCTTTTCTCGAGAAGAGTATAGGTTACGGGGAAGTGAACTCTCAATCCTGCAAATGGGTGCATGGTGTTCTCTCCCGGATCGTGCGTGGCATTCTTGATCCCAAGCTTTGCTATCCTGGGACAACGACAGCTCAAGCAACAACAGCCATTCCTTCAGAGGTTGCTCCATTTGTATACGATGATGGCCTGCTGGATCTCGACAGTTTCCTTCGCCAAATTCAAGACACTGATTGGGTACCAGATGGGTTTGACATTACGCTCTAGAATGTATATGGCAGCTTTTTGAGGCAACTTTTTTGGAGGATGCTGAAGCCATAGATACCGATGATCAAATACGGAACTCGAGCACAAATGTCGACTTGCGTAACGTTATGGTGCCTTGATCCAGCACGTCATTGTTTGGCGCGCCACCAAAGGATTGAAAAAATTGGTAAGACGTAGGGTTTTTTTCTTCCCCGGATGAAGTGTCTTGACAACAAGAGTAGTCTTAAGCTTTTTCTCGCGTCGCTATCGGGGCAGTCAATGGCTTGCAATCAAGCGACGCAGTGTGGGTGACGACCTCGGAGTTGAGCGCCACTCGGAGTTCGGCCGCGGCCTCGGAGTCGGGTTGAGCGCACAACGCAAGAGCACGTCCCAGCAGCATGCTACAATTTGCCTAACGGTCACGGATGGCGTTCCCGGTTTACCTGATCAGTTCGGTTGACGTGAAGCGGGCAGAGTCTTCAAACCCGTGGTCGGACACGCATTCGGTGGCCGACCTATCACTTGTCTCACGCCGGCACCATGTGATGACTCACGCCGAAGTCGGTGAACCACGAACAGGCTGTCATTCACATGCATCTGCAACTTTTCATTCGTCAGTAATTGCCAGTGATTCACGACGAGTCTAGATTGCCATGATTGACTTTTGGTTCAGGACTAGTTTTCAGCCTTTCGCGCATCATCTAACAGACGTTGCGGGCTATTGGCTGGTATGGATGAGCAAAATGAGAATCGAGGGTTAAAAAATATGAAAGACAGGGTTCGTTTAAGCATTTGTAAAACCAGAGTGGGCCGTGTGGATGGCGTCCGAGCAATGATTGATGATTGTGTGCACTCGAGCCAGCAAACTTGGTACTCGGAGTTGGGACGGAATAGTACTGTACTCGAACGCTTCACTCAGCGCCACGGCCTGCGCGGGCCACGCGTTGGCTGCGCGCTGGCAGAAAATGTATATAAGAGCAAAGAGATGTTTGTTTTTTCTGGGTTGTTGCCTATTCCTGTAAGTCAGGGTTTCCAACTCGCAAGTTTTGAGTCAGATACGCGAAAGCTCTTCATCCAAGATTTCAAAGAACAAACTCGATAGCAACACTTGAACCTTGGCGTTTCACAGCCCAAGATTAATCCTACACGACCTATGCTTTTTTTTCCTAGTCAACACAAATAAACTACGCAACGGAATCATGCCGACACATTCAGAAAAGGCGGGCAGGCACAGCCAGCTACGAGAGGCACTAACCGACATTGACGCCAAGATGGTGACGGTGTCGACAACACCTATGGCGGGACCGAAGACGACAAAGACGAGTAATCATACGGCACCGCAGCAGAGACAGATTACGAAACCACGAATGCCGAGTGAAGCAGAGATTTTAGCTCACATCTTCGCAATGAAGTAGAGCAGTCAATCTGGAGGGGGGAAAGTCTATCGAGATGTGGTAGTGAGGATGAGGGATGCAGATGAGATGAATAATGATAATTTCTAGAAAATGGGAATGACGGCGAGACACCCTTGAGTGTTATGGGAGTTGGCATGTTGCGGAATGAGGACGAGGGCCCGAACGAAGGAATATAATCTATCGAGGAAGGGACTGGTGCCGTGGGAGCGACATAAACTCGACTACCAGGTCGAGAATGACACAAATAGTATCAACAATACATGAATATATTCTATTGCCGCCTATTGTAGGGTAATGCATGTTCCAACATGTTAGCATTAAAGTATTCTTCCCAAGACATCTAGTCGCCTACTGCTGCTGCCGCGGGCCGAGCCTCGGAGCACGATACTTCACATATCTGATTATTGAAACCCAGCTTCTAGAAGCTACACCAGGACTGATTGTGACAATGGACTGTTGGCTCGTGCCTTACTCACCCTTCCTAATACTTGTCAGGCCTATTCGAGCCTGTTCGAGTGATGTTTGATAAGGGCAGTCTTGCTATGAACACACATGTTCTTTGTCTCTTTTCGTTAGCTGTCTTTACTAGGTTATTTTTCTCCCGCAACGTTTAAAGCAGATGGTCAGTTACAAAGTCGAAGTAACTAGTGTTAAATTGTGCGTCTGAGAGGTTAGGAATGTGCTTGCTAGATGCAATCGTCATAAGTTGTCATGCGATGCTGACTCAGGCGCTACTAGTTTTACAGCGTGCCGCCCGATACCACGGATATGTAGACAGCGTTCCTGCATCGGCAGGCCTAATTGATTCTCCGATCTACGCTATCGATATTACTTCATAGCGAATTCGATATTTCCCCGAGATCTCAGATATTGACTGCGGTTGAGTAATCGCGCCACTGTTGACTATATTTCGTGTCTGAATTTAGCAATGCCGTGAATGGATTTCCAAGCTAGCGCCATCAGAAGCTTACCCTGTAGATGTTTTTGAGCTGGACGGATCGATATATCGACCAACTGCTACTCGTAATCTTCTCGCACAGCTGGATGCCAAGTTTCCAGGCCTTGTCTCATGGTCCCAACGACTCCTTCTACAGTAGTACAGCGAGGAATTGGTCCTTCGAAGGCTTTGTCCTATACGACTAATTCAACGCTCCTGTTGCGGTGGTTTATACTGTGGTGGGTCTACCCGACGGGTGTCTAATTTTGGCTCCGTTGTCAAACATCTATGACCTCATCGTGAATACTGGGCACAAGTATCACTAGTTGGTTATTGGTCCGATTGGTAATTCGAATGTATAAGAATAAAGTATGGCAGAAATTATCAAGAGGGATTGGACCAAGGTGAAAGGATAGACGGCAAATCAATACGAAAAACCAGCAAGAAAAAGACTCGAAAAGCTTCTAATGTAAATGCAGTACAGCCGGCTTGTCCAGGATATGGCGATTACGGTGGAGAGGTTAGGTTAAACAGGCGGAGGCATGTGTAGTAGTAGGCCTGAGCTGATGCCCGGCAGAATGTTGCGTTAGCTTGACTTAACGCAAGAACGAAGGCTTGATTTATAGGATAATACGATGCGAAAATCATGTAGGCAGTAGCAACCATCAAGACTTGTGCCCGAAAATGGACTGTAATGCTGTAATGCCAATAATGGTTGACCCTCTGAATAGATAAAAGTACAACCAACCGCAAGGCGGGGCGAGAACATGGACCAGTGCAACTACCGTTGAATACCGCCAAATATTGGGAAATTTGAGGTTCCGGAGTTTCTTCTGATTATTCCCATGGGATTCTCGACATGCGCTAAACAGCAGTTCCCTGGATCGGACGGCACACGGGGGCGGTGGCTAGATTGGTTATGCAGGGACTTGGTCAAAGCCTTCGGTTGGGAATATCTGGAAGAATGTTGAGATGGCATGTGGCCAATCAATAAAGAAAACATTGCATCATTAATACACACTGCACCTAAATCATGTAGAGTTGCAAAGTACAGAGACGCATGTCAGAGCGGCACTGGCGGATGCGGACGGCCTTCTAGACTCGGGTTGTAAAAAAGAGGGCCCACCGTTGCGGGGATTCCGTCATGCAACCGACTGTCCGGACGTACCAGGGCGGGCTGTAAAATTTACGTCTATGTAAATTGACTTTGGTTGGAATGCCGGAGAGCAGACATTGAAGATGCTTCAACTTTAAAAGGTGGCCAAGTGATGGAGAAGCCTTGCGTACGACGTGACTTGAAGGACACAATGCAGTAGAGTAGGTAGGTGGTAGCTTCCTCTGAGTGCTAGGTGATCGCAACCAGCGGCCGACGAAAGCCGTGGGATGGAGAGGCCTAAAAAGACAGCGCCAACGACCGAGGCACTAACGGCTAGGACGAGGAGTCAAGCTGGTACACCAACGTAGAATCTCCAGCGGTCCCGCCGCTTGGGACCGCCTACTGGGAGTGGCTTGACGGTTCTGTACCGTAGCGGGCGCACGTCTCTCGGTATCCTCGGAAGAGATGGTCACAATTCGTCTTGGGCTCTTCTGCCCTCCTTTTTTGCGCCACGATTTATGGTGATGAACAATAACTGGAAAGACTGCGCTTGTACACTGTCGACGCGTCGCCTTTGACCGGTGGTGGCGGAGTGCGCTGGATGCCGTAGTTGCCGGATGCAATAAGTTGAGAGTGACGAGGACAGAAAGTTTAAAAAGGATGAGCGATGACGGGGCATATGCTATGACCTACTAATCACGGCACCCCGCGCTAACAGATTTGGGTCCGGCGCCGCTTGGCGGTCGCCGGTCTGCTAACGCCGCCTACCCCTACCAGATGTACTGTAGGCATGTACAGTACCTTGGCTTGTAGCAGGTACTGTTAGTACCATGTACTACCTATTAATGTCTCTTCTCCTAATTACAAGTTTTGGATGGAGGTCTTGTTACTGGGCGTCCACTGTATAAACAGCCAAGCTGGCCAAGCGAGACGGCAAGTTTCTGATAGGCACTCTACCTTGGTAGTTCGACAGCGTACACGCTACCTCACTGCAAAGGTTAACACATTACCTCCTAGCAGTACCGTACTTCTCCATTACTACCACCTAGTAGGGACAAACTAATGTACATTACTTTACATACTGTACACTACGCGCCAAGTCCTATAATCAATTAGCAGTGATGTACAGAAGCTGCTGAACGTCTAGCGGCATGGTGTACCGAGTACTCTGCATCACGAGTCGGGCTGCTTTCTGCCCTCGCACATCCGTCACATCCTGTCCGCCATTCTTCTATCCGTCCATTCCCGGAGCGTCTTTTTATCTTTACGTCCTCCCTCCCTCACTGTATTTGCTCAGATTCCTGAGCCTTCTTCCTTCGTTTCCCTTCTGGCCCTTCTCGCTCACGTCTCTTCCCCAATCGTCGGTTACCTCGTTGTCGAACCTCAATCTAATCGACGCCGCAAACGCTCGACAGATGTAGACCAATCCGTCAACTTCACCGCCAACAGACACAAATATTTGCTTACTTGTCTGACTGAAATCGAACAATAAGACAGATATCCTCCTTTGTGTCATCTTTGGTGCCTTACTCATTGGCTACTCCTTGCCGACACTTCTTCATCGACGCCCACAGCCCCAACCCGGCTACGGATACCCACAGGTGCATTCGTTTTCTCAAAAGCAAGGCCGTGGGCCTTACTTCGGAAACGAGATCTCTTATTCATAGTTCAGCATCCTCCCGCGCGTCTTCGCTCTTGATTTTTGTTATTTTTGCATTTTTCTTGTCCAAGTGCCGGCGCTACGGAGCAACATCTGCCTCAGCCACATCTAGCGCTCTGATACCATCTCGCCCGACTGACTAGCCAACCAACCTCTAGCTAAGGTAAAGTGAGCATTCTCTTGTCTTTGTTTCACCTCTTCTCTCTTTACGTCAATTGCAGCCCGGCCCTATTTCCCCGCCAGTGTCATTCATACCAATCAGTCAATGCATTGCTCACCCGGCCTGGCCAGGCTGGGATCGGGCCCTGCCTAGCTCACTCGTCTCTTCCCCAGCTTGGTCGTCATGACCATCCTGCTCACTATGTGGCTTGCTGCACCATCTCGATCCCTCGCTCTAATGCAACCCACCGACACCAATCTTGCCTTGGTTCGCAATCATGTTTGCCCTGATTTGCTTTGTTTTGCTCGGCTTCTTAGCCACACTGCCAACTGCCATTTCATGCTTTGTGCCAGTATCACTTCCCGAAATCTCTTCATGTGGCTGTGCCTAATCTCTGCTTCCCTGCTTCTTCTTGCTGCCTGCTCTCTTTGCGCCATTGCTGCCCATCCGTCTCACTATCCATCTCTACCTCTGCCAACGACTGCCTATACGCTTCCCAACCCGCCTCGACTCTGTGGCGCTGCAGATCTTGTGGGTAAGCGCCCACCGCTCGCCAACCCGAACCAGCTGTGATGGACAGAGCAAAGTCCTCTCATAGCTTGTTGACGTCGTGCTCGTGAACTTGCCTTCTACCTGACTGTTGTATTCTCAGCACGAGCCACATCCTCTTACTCCCTCTTCCCTTCTCATTATCTACGCTCATGCACCTTTTGTGTTGTCATCTTGCAGACTCGGGTCTGCTGTCTCGACGCAGTCATTAACATGAGCCACCCTAGGACTGCATCTCGCCCGCAGCGTTCCGACCCTTGGATCATCGCCGACAGCGGAAATATCTTCTACCGTCCGCGTTGCTTAAACTCCCGCGACTCTGCCCCGTCATCAACTCCACGCTTCCCGGCGCCATTGATTGGTCCTCGCAGAACGCGACCACAGGCCATCCACATACTTTCATACCCCTCCGGCTACGTACCGCGCGATCTTTCTGCGCCAAAATCGCTCAGCTTGAGAGTTCGTCCGGGACGAAAGCAGACGCGCACGGCTTCGATCCTGGAACGCCGAATTCTCCTCCGCAGGGTCTCGTCAAGCTCTGACTCTGCTTATGTCCACCGGAGGCCTGGTCAGCGACTTATCGAGACTTCTACCACCGCCTCGCCTGCTGATAGGCTGCATTCCTCGGCCGCTGCGCGCCAGAATAATTCTCTGCATCAGAACAGCCTCGCCAGCCCCCCTCAAAATTGCTCGCCGACCCCACCTCTCCGATCGAGCCTTGACCTAGGCCTTGACGCACCGTCGCCTACACCGACCATGACATCACGCCTCAGGGGCGCTTCTGATAGCACTGCCGCCTACCGCCTCCCAACCGATCACGGCTACCTGGCATCACGACTCAGCAAGGCCACAGTCACGTCTATTACCGAGATTCCAAAACCTGTCGCTTCTGGCAGCGGGGTCAATTGCTCTATCCTGCTCGCCGAACCAAATGTCTTCCTCTACGGCTTCGAACATGACAACCAGTCGAGGTCAGAGCAGCGGAGTGGCACCGCGCTGCTGAGAGGTCGATTGAGACTCAAGATAACCAAAAATGTCAAGATCAAGGCCGTCCAGCTCAAGCTGCTCGGTCGCGCCAGAACAGAGTGGCCCGAAGGCATACCCCCGCTAAAGCAAGATTTGTTTGAGGAGGAGAGTCTGAGAACACAGGTGCTGACGTTTTTCAATGTTATGACGGAGGGCTGGGAATGTGAATACGGAAATCAGTGCACATACTTGCTCAAGTCAGATTCCAACAATTCGAGCAGCACAAATCTCGCCAGCCCTTCCAGCGTGTCCCATCGCTCCGCCCTTAGCTCAAAGGAACTGAAGCGCCTTTCCCTACAACATGCACAGTCGCGCAGCTTCGGCAAAAACGATTACAGCGTTGCATCCCCAACACAGGCTAAAGGCTACAAGGTTTTTTATCCTGGCACGTATGATTATTCCTTCGAGCTCCCAATCGATTATCATCAGCTCGAGACGACCAAGCTTCAGTATGGATCGGTCAAGTGGGAGCTGCAAGCGACCGTTGACCGCGCCGGGGCCTTCAAACCCAATCTGCGTGGCGTCAAGGAAGTACCCATTGTTCGCCTGCCCGACCAAATGTCGCAGGAAATGTCGGAGCCTATATCTATCAGCCGGCAATGGGAGAATCAACTGCACTATGACATCATCATTTCTGGAAAGAGCTTCCCAATCGGCGCAAAAATCCCAATCGCTTTCAAACTCACGCCATTGGACAAGGTGCACATTCACAAGCTCAAGGTCTTCCTCACCGAGTCGACAGAATACTGGACGAATGACAAGCGTGTCACGCGAAAGGATCCGGGCCGAAAGATTCTTCTGCTCGAAAAGGTTGCTGGGAAGCCACTCGACTCCAACTGGCGCAATTCATCTGTACGCACAATCCGCGGTGGCGAGCTGACACCGCAGGAACGCCAGCAGGCGCGAGAGACGGCCCGCAGACGCCGCATGGTGGACGCTGCCCGACGGCGTGTGCCGCCAGAGCCGCTGCCCGAGCCGACAGACAATCTCCTCGGCGAGCTCGAGCTTGGTTTGGAAAACATGTGGGGCTCCACGGAGATCGAGGCCAACGTGCAGATTCCGACGTGCGAAATGATGGCCAAGAACAAGGATCTCAGATTACACCCAGACTGTAGCTGGAAGAATGTCAACGTCTTTCATTGGATCAAGGTTGTCATGCGCATCAGCCGCCTCGACCCTGACGATCCAACGGGCACCAAACGCCGCCACTTTGAAATCAGCATTGACTCCCCTTTCACCATTCTCGATTGCCGCGCCACTCAGGCGAACACATACCTTCCGTGCTATACGGGCTCTACATCTCCGCTCGATGTTCAACAGTCTTCGTGCGGTTGCCCTGATGCTCACGTCATTAGCACTAGCGATTCTTCACCCACAACCTCTACCGCCTCACTGGCGGCATCGGATGACTTCAATGGCTTCGACTCGCTTCCAGCGGCTCCTCGTGCGGCGCACGTGCACCAGTCGGCCCATGAACCGACGCGCGATAACTCGAGCCCCCCTCGCACGACGGTAGAGGCCGCGACAGACCGTACATCCCGGCCCATACACCTGCTTCGCGTGCCGAGCTTTAACCCTCCGGGATTCGACGAGGATACCGCGCCTCCGCCAATGCTGATTGGTAGCGATGCCACTTCGCTTCCAGTGGCCACTCCACCTCCGACATATGATACCGTTGTGGGAACGCCGTCTGTGGATGGGCTGGCCGACTACTTTGCGCGGCTATCGGAGTATGGCATGGACGAGAATGAAGAGTCAGGATCGGATGACGAGTCGCCACCGCGAATTCTGGAACGCTCTGGCCGGGTTAATGTGGCACACCCGAGAACACCTGGTGGACGTATGCCAAGCAGGAGTCTTGAGCTGTCGCGGCCGCCGATGACCCTGAACATGGCGGGACTACCCAAACGAAAGCAAAATGCCGCAACGTAAGGATCGGAAGATGCCTTGTCTTCTACTTGAAGATTATTTGAATACAAAACTTGTATATGATTTTGGATACTTGTATCTTTCTCTGTATGGATAGAATCTGGCACGACCATGACATGACGCATGAGTATGGACATGATTTTTTTATCGAAAACCAGGGGCAGGAATGGGAATATCGGCGTTTGGTTGATCATTGATTAATTGGTTAGAACAAGCCCACAGTGACGTTGGAATTAAATTGATGGCAGTCAAGGGGATTGAATGCCTTGGCCTTCTACTTTCTGGAATTTGAACATATCGAGTTTATAAAACACTTTGCTATACGTATCATCATGACTGCTTGCAGGCGTATTCAGTATATATACAGTTGCAGCAAGACTACAACGAGAGTCCACAGCGATGCCCCGTGCCACTTCTTCTCCGCGCCCCCATTGTCTAGCTGCCTCTGCACCTCACTCTCGTACTCGCCACCGATGTTCCCTCGCGGCCAGTACTCGCACGCGACGAACCAGCCTTTGCTCCCTCCAACGTCACCGCCCTCCTCGGCGCCACATAGCAGGCGCTCGCAGCCGACGTCGGTGGTGTCCTTCCACACAAGCTGCGTGAAGTGGCCGGTGTCGTGCGCGAAGCCCTGGCTGGCAAAGTCGTACTTGTCGCGCTCGTCGCCCCAGGCGCGAATGGCGGCGGAGGCGTTGGCATAGCCGATAGCGATGTTCTCGCCGTACGGCCCGCCGGAGTGGGAGAAGTTGCACGGGGTGGAGCGTAGATTCGACGACGAAGAGGATGAGGAAGAGGAGGAGAGGTAGGAGCGGGCAAAGTCGGCGAGGGAGGCGTTCCAGCGCAGGGAGGAGGCGTTGTGCTGGGAGCGATAGAGGTTGCTGGCAGAAAGGACGGCGGAGGTGAAGACGTAGTGTTTCGAGTAGGACGGCTCGTCTGAGGGGAGAGAGGCGGTGGCGGTGATGGTGATGGTGGTGGCGGCGGAGAGCACGAGAGGGAGGAAGATGGAGAGGATGATGACATTCATTTTTTCAGAGGAGAGGAGAGGAGTGGTAGTAAGAGAGTGCAAAGTTGGTTGGTGATGGAGTCATGGTAAAGGATGTGTGCGTTGAGCGCTTATATGTATGGAGGGAGAGGAGAGTAAAAAAAAAACAAGGAAATCGTGGGATATACATATATTAACGACATCACTGCTTTTGAGGTGGGAAGATCTTGAACAGGGGGCCGGGGGGGGGGGGTCGGGGTCGAGTTCCTTGGTTTTGGCACCGGGTGGCTTACGGGACAAAGGAGGGCTTCAAAGCCACAAGACAAAGGTGTGATTGTAAGACAACTGGGTTGTTGCAGAATATAGATTGTGCGCGGAATGAAGAGACATAGAATCGACTACGGTAGACGGTTTCCTGTACGGTCTGTAAATACAGTGCGTAGGTCTGTGTAGTAGTCGCCAAGTAAGGAACGGAGAGATGGTTGGCTTACAGTGCTTCACGCTGAAACTGCGAGGGTTGCGGTGTATAGCACTACATACACATGCGTACAGTACGTATAGTATATATGTACTGTACACTCACATGGGCACTCACCAATAAATCGCTAGAGTATATGTACATAAGAGCTGCCGCGGCTCCAATACTGGGTGCTGACTATGGTTGCTTGTATGCTGCTTGTACGTTGAAGACACTACTGTGGTGTCTCATTCTTGCTCAGTCAAGAGACGTGGCTGCTACGTGTATCATTTTCTCTGCAAGCGGCGACAATCCCGTCCAATGTGCAATGAAACCAATGTCTCGTAGCGCTGTTTTTGAAAGCTAAGAGAAAATTGGATAGAAGAAACATGGATTAAAGAAAAACTGCCAAGGTCTCTGCTTCCCAGCAGCAAGTCGAGAGGGAGCAAGTTATTAGAGAGGCGTGCTGAACGAGACGTGCAATATGGAATGGTACTATGAAGAGCCATTTGATGAGCTGTTGGGCTTGGCAAGTCTTCCGCTTCTCTTTACCATGGAATCAACATGCCATTCTCAACCAAACATATCTATATCCGCCATCGACACCCCGTTGCCCCTCAGAGAATGACCAGTACCTACGCGTCTTACAACAACGGGCTTGACAGTGAGGTCGGCTAGGGCCTTCTTAGCATCCCACTCAGATAAATCGTACATGAATGGTCGCGACCCAAAATTTGCCCGCACGGCGGCCCCCGGTGTCTCCAGGGCCAAAGATACCGCTGGGTAGAGCTTGCCCTTGATTCCTCGAAATGCTATGCCTTTGCTCCCAGACCATGACAGAACGGCGCCCAATCAGTTTTCTTTTACTTCAGTGGGGAGAAGTCTATTTCCAGAATTCATCTCACCTTGATTGACACCATTGAGAGTGAAAAAGGCAACGTCTGCAACAAAGTCGACGCCACATCCTACAACATCCTCGCTACCGTACTTTGCCCCATATGGGTCACTGATTCCGGCGTTGCTAAATTTGGCTCCATTTTCACCGTGGTATCCCCAAGATACGGCGTCCAGGCCGAGCATGCCATTGAGTGAGCTATTCTCCTCGCAGAATCCCACGCCGATGATGCTAGGCAGAGCGGATATGTCAGCTTCTCATTCGGAAATGCAGACATATTTCACGAGAGAATAAGGCAGTTAAAACGAAAAAGGGGCTAACAGACTTGCGGTACGCATCTTGTGTGATGTTGATTTCAAAGTACACTAGATTATTGCCGGGCATGGCATGATTAGCACGAACTACGGCTCGTGGGTAAACCAGATCATCCGGATTCAGGGGTCGGCCTAAGCATTGAAATATCATCAATAAATGTACTCAGGTTAGTGACGTGAAAAGCCAGGCAACGACAAAGAACAAAGAGAGAAATAGTACAACAGAGAAAGACACGAGAACCAAAATTGTCTGGCGACAAACGTACCCGTGGCAATGACCGATTCACCATCGTCGGAGACCTGTAGGCCCGGCGATTTGTCCTGCTTGTGCCACATCGACGGCGTCTTCAGCGACAAGTGGCAGACTGGACGTCGTGGAAGTCTGTCCATAAGCACCTCGATATCTGTGGCCTTATACATCTGCGCTGTGTATCTCGCCGTCCAACCATCGCCGTCCAGCTTGGTGCGCTGCTCTTCTAGCTCGTCGCTGGACATGATTGCAAGGAGACTCTCCATGATTCTCACCTCGCCAGACGCGCTGGCGGCGTGTAGCACTAGATCCAAGGGAGGGGAGAAGTGAGCCCCTTCATCCAGCACGCCGGCCTCGATCTGACTTCTTTTGATACCGTGCCTGGCGGCCCAGTAGGCGTACGTGCGGCCCCGGCAGTCTGTCTGCTTCGGTTTGAGCTGCAGATGTCCGACGAGGGCAGCGACCATATCGCGATTGAGATGGGCGCCTTCCATAGCTCTCATGAGCGGCGTTCTACCCTCACTATCCTGAATGTTGGGATCTGCTCCTCTTGCTAATAGCCGCGCTACGGCGCCGGCGTTGTTAGCCAAGACAGCCTCCATAAGCGGCGTGCGTCCACTGAGGTCTTGGCTGTCTACTGGGATGCTGGCCTCTAAAAATATGTTTTCAATCTCCTCCCCCTTACTGAGATGGATTGCACATGCTAGAGGCCCTCGCCCATTGCGGTCTCGAGAGCTGGCCAGCGCCGCATCGTCCATGCGCTCTAAAAGAACTTTGATGACACCGGCGGTGCTCCGACGGATAGCGTAGAAGATGGCAGACTCGCCTTCGCTGGCGATGGCTGGATCAGCACCGCGATCGATAAGAAACTCGACCGAGCTCACGTTGGTAGCTCGTATGGCCGCGTGTAGAGCGCTCCCAAATATGCCTCCAGCTATGTTGGGATCGGCGCCTCTCATGAGGAGCTTCTCCATCATGTTCTTGCGACCGGCCCGTGCCGCTGCCTCAAGAGCAGTTTCAGACGAGTCGCACCGCGCGTTGACGTCCTTGATACCATCCAAAAGCAGATCGAACATACCGTCATCGTCAACCCGAATAGCGTATAATAGCGAATCAGTGCTGTATTCGGCTTTGAAGTTGCCGGGGTGATCTAATGCAAACTGCAACACCGCTGGCCTGTTTCTGCGCACCGACATCTTCCAAGCGTCTTCCTGTGTAGTGGCACCCTTTTTAACAAGAATCTCAATCATGTCCAATTCACCCATCTTCGCCGCGAGAGCCAATGGAGTTCCCATCGACCGTGCTTCGACGTTTAGCTGTGCCCCGTTCGCCAGGAGATAGTTGACCACGTCTTTGAGTCCATACATAGCTGCGACGTGCAGAGGAGCACACTTGACATTGTCCACGACATTGCAGTCAAGCTTGCCTTCCTCGACAAGCAGCTTAACGCAGTCTAAATTCCCAGCCAAGACTGCAAAGTGCAGCGCCGTAACTCCACGAAGATCACTGTGTTTTGCGTTTGCCCCGATTCGTAACAGCATTGAAACGATTTTGATGCTGCCTGACCTTGCGGCACTCATCATTGGTGTAGCGCCGTTCGCGTCAAGTGCACTATGATCGACGCCTCTGCCAATAAACAGCTCGACAACAGCCAAATGGCCTCCGGCGGCTGCGGCATGGAGGGCGGTCGACCCATCAGAGCTCTGTATGCTGTAATCTGCATCTGCCTCGAGTAGAAGCTGGACAACCTCGACATGTCCGTGTACACACGCTTGGTGCAATGAAGTAGCGCCGTTCCCATTGACAGCATCAACACCGGTAGATGAGGGGCCCAGACTGAAAGACAACAATTTTTTGCATATATAGAGATGATTTCTTGTTGCGGCAAGATGAAGCGGCGTATTCTTGTCCTTATCGACTGCATCAGTATCGGCGCCCAGAACCACCAGTATATCGACGATTGATTCGGCTTTCTCCTCCACAGCAGCATGAAGGGGAGCTTGTTGATCCGGTTCGCGACGAATGTTTATATCATAACGCTTCTCTTCTACCAGCAACCGAACCTGGCTCTCATACCCTGATGAGGCGGCTTGGTGGAGTGGATAGAACCCATCCCAAGCTTCGCTCGCGCGCGCTGTCATGCCACTCTTTTTGTCAACTGCGTCAGATTCATGAAGCTCAAGAAGGGTTCTGACAACAGTAGTGTGCCCATTAATTACCGCTAGCATGATGGCGGTTTTTCCATCTGCGTTTTTGAAGCTGAGAGAAAAGGTGCTTGTCGTGGCGCCGATCGCTTGCACGACACCGAGGTTGTTCCTCAATGCAGCGAAGTGCAATGGAGTGTTACCATCATTATCGAATTTCAACGCGGAGCATCCGTGCTCAATTAGAGCAATAGCAACTTGGGTATGACCTCCCAATGCGGCCCAGTGCAATGCAGTTATCCCCCTATCGTTAGAGCAGTCCTTCTCGCATTTTCCGGACTCTAGAAGAAACCGCACGAGCTTTGTGTATCCGCATTTGGCTGCTACGTGTAATACGGTGTTACTGTCTGAATCGGTGGGACCCACAGCCGTGACCTTTTCCAACAGAAGCTTTACAGATTCGGTGTGGCCGTTGACAGCGGCCAAACTTAGGGACTTCTCGACGTTGTCACGAGACGCATGGCCATAGCTTTCTAGAAGCATCTGAACAATGACAGCATGACCTTGCTGGGATGCGATCTGTAGCGAAGTCATAGCAGGGCTATCAACAATCAGTCCGTCTCCGCCGCACTCGGGAGATCTGTCTGCACCCTGGGCCGCACTTGTAGTACGAGAATCCTCAGACAGCGCAACTTTACGCCGAGCCTCGGTCGACCCCTTCATGAGCAAGAGTTTGACGGTTGTCTTGAAACCGCCTCTCGATGCCAGATAAAGAGGCGTCTCGTGCTTTTTGTTGATGGCGTTGATGTCTACCTGTCGTTGAAGAAGTTGCTCGCACATCGTAGTGTGTCCAAACTTCGCGGCGAAATGAAGTGGCGTGTTTCCTTCGGCATTCCGAGCCTGAAACAAGTCGAGCTCTTCACTGCTGATTTTCAGCATTTCAGCGAGCTCGTCAAATCCACCTTCCGCTAGGATTGCCATGATATTGTTTCCGAAGCCGTCTTGTGCTCTTCTGTCGGCGCCGTTCTCGACAAGAGTCTTGAAAATTTCCACATCGCCTATACGCGCCGCTAGTAGAAGCGCGGTCATTTTGGATTCGTTGAGCGATGCAAGATTTATATTGGCACCTTTACTCAGGAGAAGACACACGCCAAGTTCACGTCCATGAAGTGCAGCGTAGTGAAGAGCAGTGTACCCGCACATGTCAAAATGATCAATGCACTGTCTCACTGACTCAAAGGCCAACAAACTCTCCAAAAGTTCGTGAAATCCTCCTGCGGCCGCGTTCTGAAGTAGAGGGCCATCATGTGCTGTGATGGAGTGATAGAGCTGTAAAGCAGTTTCAGTATGCCCGTTGTCAACTGCTAGCTGTAAAGATCTTTGAATGAGTGTCTTATCCAGAATAGGTTTCTGGACATCTTTCAGCATCTCGAAAACGACTTTTGAGAGTCCCAGACTAGCCGATACTTGTAGCGGCGAGTCAATAACACCCGAGCTCGTAGTTGTCGAGTCATATTTGCGCGTCAAACGTAGCCAAAATAACATGTGCTGTTGCAAAAATGTCAAGACTTAGTTGAGAACTGATGACGACATTGGGGCCGCATTTTTTAAATGATACGGCCAGCTTTGAGTTGCATAGGGAAGAAATGCGAATTCGCACGAATTTTCGAGGTCTCGTCTTTCCACGTTCTGCTCATCGTCGTTTCCATCCGCATTCAGCTTGACCCAAGCAATGTAGCGCAGGCAAGTTATAAGCAGTCGCGAGTGTGTTTCGTCCCTCGACGCCGAATGTCGCTCATGCAACATGCCTCGAAGAATGGTATTGACAAGGTTGACCCTACCATCAACAACCTTTATCCATGGGCCAACAATACGATTGATGTCCGCTGCCAGATCTGATGACAAAATTCTGATCAGATCCGCACGTGTGCTTGCAGAACTGCCCTCGATTGTCTGGAAAGCCACCGCGCCGGAGAATTCCTTGTTGGTCAGAGGCCGGCAAGCACACATGATCCATGACAAGCCCCTTCCAGGCAGAATTAAATCTGAAATATGCGGCGGAAGCTTGTCAATAACTTCGGCGAATAAATCCGGAATGCTTTCTGGGAGCTTTTCCAGCGCGTCAAGCAAAGTGTCTCTCGTGGAAACCGTAGCAAAAAGTCGAGTTTCCAATATGTCAATCTTCACTGACGCCCAGTAAAGGTTGTTCGTAGTGAGCCAGAGCTTTTCTGTGATTGTGGTTTCTAGATCTTGGCATGTCCTTCTGGGCTCGATGAGCTTCCTCACGCGGGACTGAAGGAGTAATTTATCGGTGTGTAGCCTCCAATTCTCGTGCACGTCTCGTCTGAGTCGAATTACGCATCCTTCTGGTTGAGGCCAGTCGGCAGCCGGCTGGTTGGTACTTATGATGACAATGGCGATACTGACCTTGGAGAACCTCCGGAGAGAGGTCAAGCGGGCAACTATATCAGGCATCAATCTATCTGTCTTTTTAAGACTTCGTATCGCTATCATCAGATGCCCTTCTTCTAGGCGCGAAATGAGAGACTGGAATAGCAGCCACAAAGTCTTCTCGTTAATGCACCGTTTTTTGGTGATCCATACACAGAGCGCGACCTGATAGTAGAATAGGCTTCGTCGTCTCGATAACATTTGACGAATCAGTGATAGGATCAAGAAGCGACTAGAGGTCTCAGGTGCATTTTGAAAGAATAACTCAGGAAATATAGCTCCTCCTCCGATCGCTGTTGCCGGCTCAATGTGACGACATGAGATACAAGAGTAGTTGAACCAGAACTAGAGGCGGAATTTGCGCAGATGTGTAAAAAGCTGCTATTTTTTGCACCTTTCCATTTATTGTAGCTTGTGTGTTTCTCTATCCAGTCTAGCAATGCTGGAAATGAATTCTTTTCGGGGAGTTGTCGCAATTCGGGGTCAATTTTTATCATTTCGCGCATGAAGATGCGATACTGACTTGATATTACTGTTCTATGTTTAGTACGTAGAAGCACTATGAGCCGCAGTAGTTTTATTGGCTCACCATTCGTCCGATCAGCCTCATCAGCGAGGCTATTGAGCTTGAGAACAATCCAATTAGTCAGGGCTAACCCGTCACGAACGTCACAAAGGCTCGCGTGGCTCTTCTCAACATCTAGACTTTCTGACATGAGTATATCATTGGTGGCCGAGTATATCGAAATGACCTGCCAATCATTGGTTAATATTAAAGCCACTGTGAGTACCGGGTCGGAAGCAGAGAGTTGTATGAAATCAATGTCCCTTAGCGTCCACATACCGGCTGAGATCCTCGTTTTTCATTCGACCGTTCGAATATATTGAATATCTTGAACGAGCCAGATATGGTACTGAAAGATTCCACAACGTTCCACAGTACGTCGGGGAGGCTCCCGGCAATTCTCGAAAAGCGCCTGCGAGAATGTAACTCCGAAGTCAGGAACAGATGCGCAAAATCTTTTTCGCAAGACTCGAGGCTACTAAATCTTTGAGGGACGCCGAAGAAGATCTTCTCGAGTTTAGTCCTTTAGAAGCATTTTGAGAAACTACCTAGGCGAGCTTACCAATGCGGCGGTGTCTTCGACGATTGGCCAGTAACTCGAACCACGATTGCAAGCAAGAACAAGTGCCTGCGATGATAAGAGTTAGCATAAGTGCACTTATTGACGTGACTACATTGGACTCCTATTACCTTCATAATTAGACTTCCTCCGATGTCGTGCCCTAAGAACACCAACTGTGGCGGCGATGAAGCATGGTCGGGGCCAGAACCGTTTCGCCGGTTGGCGCCGAACTCAATCTCGAGGTTTTCTGAGAGAGTCTGTAACAATGACACAGCGCGCTCCTCTAGGAACTCGTTTGCGGACAGGTGCACGCCTGGAGAGTCAAATGCATCATCTATATGAAGATGACGACCTGGTGGGAATCGCTCTCCCAGCTGCTGACAGAGCTTGGAGAGATCCCCCTCGGGAGCGACATTGGCTATGCCTGATATGGAGATGAAGCTAATTGCATCAGAAGTCAGGTTTCCTACTTATGAAGACGGCTGCAAAGGTCGTTCGACATTTCCCTGCTCACATCGAGGTCTCTTACTAGAATGTGCTCGACATAAGGAGATTTTTCTTATGATTTCTTTTTTGGAGAAGGGTCAAGGCTTGGCAATTTTCTGCACTATACATCTTCTCTGAGCCACGTTGATGGCTTCATCGATCAACAATAGTAAAAGGTATAAAGTATTGAATTCGAAGGACTATGTTAAAGAGAACCGTATCGGCTAACCTAGCTGCGAATAAATTGAAGATGTTCGAGACAGGATAGGCCTTGAAGGTTCTTCTGCAAATCTCCTTGGAATATGAAACATATTGAGCCTTTGTTTCTGCACATTGTTTGCTGGCCGTGCGTCCTTGTGGGGGAGACGTTAGGACTACCTGCAAGGTAGCAGCGTGGATTACGTTGCGCAAGGATGTACTTGCACGGCGACTTGGTGCCACGTTTGCTGGCTGAGTCCCATGATGCAGCCACTCTGAGCGTTGGGCATGACGACATAACGGTCAGCCTAGTTTGATGATGCACTGTAACATGATGCCGTTCCCTTGTCTCTGCCACTTGTTTGTAGCCACTTTCTCGCGCTCGAACAAACTGCTTCGGATTTCTTGATAACGAGCACCTTCCCTACTATCGAATTTGCCGTGCAGGTCTCGGCTCTTGGGAATTAACACTTTCCCATGATACTAATCCATACTCTGATTGTCAAACATGTAAGGTCTACTGACCTTTACAAACTTGAATACTCGGCGCAAGACCGGCAATAGCATGTTTTATGAGGGCATTTTTATGAGAACGAACCAAAGAAGACATTCCTTCCGGTCTAACAAATAATTATATCTCCCAAATCTCGTATATGCAGCTAGGGAGTGTCTTTAGCGGCTTCAATCAATCCAATATTGCATTTTCATACGAACTAGAAAGGTAGCCTTTTGATGGTAATAATTCGAAATGACATTAGATGGGCCACTGCCCGCTTGACCTGCACGAATGTTCGCGAGTACGACGTGAACGTTGGCCGAAGAAGCCGCTAGCCAACCATTGTACAGGCACAAAAAGTGGCGGAGTGTGCGGTGCAACCCCACAAGTATGCAATACTCAGCCGTTGTCTTACTTCAGAATGGTGGTGATCACTTGCGTAGCCAGTTGTCCGCGCATGGGCGCCAGTATCGAAAGTTTGCTGTTTCCGGACATGGAATCATTATTTTGACCGACGATTTTGTTCAAATTCAAAGATACTACAGAGCATCTTCTATATTGGTCACGAGCGGCGTTTGATGCCAAGATTGGCACGACCTGTTGTTTTATGTCGTTCCGCAACTCATCGTCGTCGAGGGCTCAGGTTCAGTTACAAGATCTAGATTTTAGCCTTACTGCCTTTCCATTATTAGTCTCACGTTCAACTTGGCAATTAGTTCTGAATATACTCCATGATAACTGTCATATGATTGATTCGTCTTGTCCTGGTTTTTCATTACATACTGTAAGTATCTAGATAATTTCTTCCGCAACTTTCCTATGCTCAGTCATCGCTTTTTGTTCCTAGACGGCTCCAGAAATTTACAGGCCCGGCCCGAACCGGATCAAGGCGCTTGCTAGACACCTAGTTTGTCTGCAATAATGATGCTAGCCGAATTGTACACAGATTTTCGAAGTTAACTCCGCCCAAATTATCTTTGTCGACGATACTATCTGTAGAGAAATGCAGACTATGATCAATAACGAAAGGTTTATTCTCCGTAAAAATGGGTTCGTCCTGTACCAAGTGCTCTCCAAGGCCTCGACTGTGAGTTTGAAGCGAAAAATGTCGTTATCGTCATCTAGTCGCACAACAACTGCGGTCCTGAGAAATGTCGGGATGCCTTCGCACGTGTCTGGGTCTTCCCAAGCTGTCCATATTGCTTTGGTCTCCTCCCCGGTCGTTTTGATCCGTCTGCTGATACCACAAATGCGTCCAAAGTGTTTCCTGTCGACTGTACTCTCGGGATTTCGGTTGCAAGCCAGCTCGACGCTTGCGCCTCCGAAACCCGCGTGAATGCCAGCGCTGGTTCCTTGGGAAATGTTTTTGGTCTCCGTTACCTTGTCCAGGTGGTATTCGCCGTCTGGAAGTATCTTGCGGACCTCAGGGTCCAGATTTGAAGGACCCTTCTCGTCCTCAAACTCTAGGCTGATGCGGGTATATTCGAATCGTCGGCCGCGGTAGATGGTAATGAAAGTCAAATGCAAGCAGTGCTGCTGGTCCAACATTCTTCTCCAATGCGCCTTTTACAACGTATGCCAGTTTTACCTTTACTTGCTTTCTCTCTCCGCTGTCCATGAGCACTCTGGAAGCTGAATTGAGGTCTGCCTTCCCACGGAAGACTCCTCCTGCAACTCGCGGATCGGCGACCGGAAAGAAATCCATGGTTTGCGCATCCATAACGGCGGAAAGCCTGTAACTGCCGCAGAACGTTTTATCATTTTCACGAGCGTCGTTAGCTATTCATGTTCAATTGCAAATTCATACCACAGCGCGTGCCACGACTGAGGCAAAGCCAAATACGTTTTATCTTTAGATTCTAAAGCAGCGGGGGCTTTGGGAAGCTGGTGAGAAATTAACCTGCATAGTTGAACCTGTAAAGCGTCAGCAGATCTGCTGCGTAGTATGTCAGCCTACTTGTACCATGACTTTGCGCAGAATGTGATACCTAGACAGCGTGGCATGCATAGTTCTGCATATTTCTGCGTGACAATACCTGACCCCACATCCCCCTCCCAGACGAAGTAGAGAAAGTAGCAGGATTGTGATGAGTATTCGATGGTTCACGGATTGTAATATATCCCGTCGGTTCTTTTTGTATCCTCATATGTCTTATGGTTGCGGTATGTATACTTCAAGTAGCGTCAAGCTATTGACACTTGCATGAAATACATGTATGCGATAGTCACCATGGCATTATCACTCCGACATGCTAGAGACTTTCTGACGAACGTTGAAGTAAACGGAACAAAAACGAGCATATGATAATGTCGGAGAGAAAGGTCCGATGGCGACATTTGTTTGATAGGTGCGATTACTACGTGCCAAAGATGTTAGTATGCGCAGCAACGACCCTAAAGATGCCTACAAGTCGATGATCTGTCCGTAGTGAAGGGAAAATGCCGTCAAGGCATCGAGGAGCCGGGGAGGCCATAATGTTCTCGGGACCGATCAAAGTTTTGTGTACAATGCCAGAGCCACGGGACGACCACGGCTGATCAAAATATGGTTGTCACGTCTTCTAGGCTAACTACGCAGCTCCATGAGGAGACTACAGCACACAGACCGATTTATATTTTCTCAGCCCTCCCCGATTGCAAAGTGTCGGTGTACCGCCGTAATTTCAGCCTGCAGGTGGGTAGCCGTTGCCCCCAAGCATGAGCCGCAGACCATCTATTCGGGGGAGCCTTATATGAATTGTAGGCTGAGAGGACGAGTAAAGAAACAGACGCCGTTATGCCAAGTCACGGTCAATAATATATTCATTCCTCCGTTCTTTTTCTCTTTTGCACACTTCAAATCGTGCCACAGCTCGGCAAGATCCAGCGTTGCCAACAATCAGCGGGTCTACTCCGCATTATATGATGGCTCAGGCCGTCGATTTTAACTGGTTCAGGCACAGTAGTGAAAATGACTCGGCTAGCGCCAGCCAGATATTGTCGCGCAGCAAAAGTGGAAACACCGATGCTCTGTTAAAGCTGGCTGTTATTCTGGTATATATTCCTCGTCATAGATATACTATTCGGCGGAAACGATTTTGTTTGATGTCCAGAATACAGACTGTGCCTTTTGGGAGACTGTCGGAGATGAAGATCACGGAAAGCCATATGCGAATAACTTTGAAAAAAGAAGCCAGGAGACTTTTTGCACAAGCCTGTGGCGGTAAGTGCCCCTCAGTTCGGGAAGACACCACCAGACTGGCCAGTAGAGAGGCTGCGCAGTTTTTTGCGTTGGCTTCTGATATACTATCCTGGTTTTCTCTACGAGGAGTTGAACCAGCAGGGAGAGAAGTCGCAACATCCACTCTTTCAGGCATTTTTCAAATCCCACTACGAATTCATAAAGATCGTTTTCTCTCATGAAAAGTTTGGAGATTTTTCAAAAGTCCTACATCAGCGCACGAGCGAGGACTGTACATTCCTTAACGATGCTGTCTCTCCGGGCTCGCCCGTACTAAAACCAGTGGCAGACCAGTATAGAAACAAAGGGAACCTTAACAAGTCTTTTGAGATCACTGACTACAGCGGATTGACAGCGCTGCATGTAGCTGTGCAGCCACTTCCGCAATTTTGCGAGGCGCTACTAATAATGCACAACCAGTCCGCAAGTCGCAAAGAATTTGCTACCCACGTTCAGGATCGGCTGGGAAACTATCTCAAGAAGCAAGGCAGTGGATCGAGCATTGTTTATCGTACCCTACACCAACTTGTCATTGAGTCGAGTGAATTCGTTGACGGCAAAATAAGCCAGGCGATCGAGTTTGATGTCATTTCGAAGATACTCGTCGATTTGGTTCAGGAAAGACTAACCCCCCTGGAGAATAGCATACCCCAAGAAGAAATTGTGCCGCTACTAAATGAAAGATGCGACAGCGTGCTAGATAAGAAAGGCAAAGTCTATCCGGGAAAGGAATTCCGGGGCGGGCTATGCGGGGAAAGGCTAAATGAGGCTGGAGACGGAGCTGAGCACGAAACGGAGCTTTTCAGGAAGCTAACACCATATCAAATGAGGCTGTACATGCTGGAGAAAGTATGGAGGAGTCTTGTGGTACTGCTGCGTGGCGAAGAGGGCGATGTCGAGCTCGAGTCGAAATCTTACAAGGCTTTACGCGTAGCTGTCATTTGTGATCCTATTGCAGAAGTCATTCGCTCCCACTGCTTGCGCAGATTCGTCACCAAATCGCAAGGTGTCTTTATCCACCGGGAGATGGTAAGGCAATAATTGACCCCATCGTAAAAATGACGCTGGCAAGACTGACTTTCATCGCTGTTAGAAAGAGAAGTTGAGTTTGACCTCTCCGGGCTGACGCACGCAACCATACACAATACCACACTGAACAACTTTTCCGCGCATCTTAATTTCGAATGCGTATTAAAATACGTCGCTCTACCAAAGCTCGTACCGGAGAACCGCCTCGAGAAGGATGGCCAAAATGATCAGACTGGCGAAGCCCCCATGTATGTCAAAATATCACCCCGATCGGACCGTAACCTGATTCATGGCTTCGAGTGACTCATTTGCGATCAACCAGGGCTCGCCAGAAGAAGACTACAGTGGGTGGCGAATACTCTAGACATATTCAGCTGGCTTCGAAAGAAAGGCGTGACGCGCATCATTACCGTCGCTGTCATAGACTATGGAAGTCCCTGTCACAGTGATTAAGATATCGAGAGCGCGCTCGAAGGCTTCCAGATCGAGAACTGGGACTGGAAAAAGATCGATCTCTGCACAAATGTCATTCGTTCGTCGTCAAAGATTATCGAAGAAATCTCTCTCTACTCGTCGGGAAACAGTTCCGTCCTCATGGGCTGGGCGAGCCCTGACGGGCTAATGAACCAAAGGTATTTTCCAAAGGTACGAGGTTCTTATTGCTAGACGTCCAAAGAATAATCGCTAACTTATGATCAGCTTCGTGAAATTCGGTTATTTGTTCAAAAGGCAAGATACTCTTTTGAGTGTATTTAATGGATGGTCGCTCTCAGTTTGACAGCATCTCTGACCCGGCCAGGGTCAAGAATCGGTATCACGCCGAAGCCTTAACATGGCCATTTTCCTGAACAAGTTTACATCAGCCCAAGCAGATCCCGAAAGACGGAGGAACAACGTGGCAGTCTCTTGGTACCCCGATGATAGCGATATTAGCTACACTTCTTTTATCGCTACAGAAAACATCGCTACAGGAAGGTGAGTTTACATCACTGCGTCGCCTCCACTTTGACAAGCTTACGGAACTCTAACATTATTTTCTTTTCTGATATACAGAGATATTCCATGGATCAAAAAGTCCAAGATTTCGGCACTCTTCTTTCCAAAACCAAGTCGATGGAGCCGGGCCTGCAGCCCGTCAAGATCGCCCTTCTTGACGACGGTGTGGACACCTCTTTTGGCATCTTCAACAAGAAAGTCACAGTTGGACGATCTTTCCGTCTATCTGAATCCGATACTCCGGCGAGTTATTTCGTCCCTTCTTCGCGTCATGGAACCATGATGGCAGATTTAATATGCCGCATCTGTCCTGATTGCAAGCTATATGTGGCTAGGCTGCATGAGAACTACGACTTCAAGGATGGGAGCCGTAAGATATCGGTCAAATCAGCACCCGAGGTACATCGCCGCTTGACAGGCTAGTGTTCATTTTCCAATATCATGTTAGTAGAGGACGATACTGATTTGTAAACTATCCCTGATCAAGGCTATCTGTTGGGCGATTGACTGCAAAGTCGACATCAGCTCTATGAGCTAGACAGTCAATATCTCACACAGCAACAAAGAGAAAGAGAAAGAAATTGAGAAACTCAAGGATGCTATTTCTGCCGCCGAGAACGCGAAAATATTGATGTTTTGTGCTGCGTGTGACGATAGTAGTGCAGCCGCTGGGCGCTGCTACCGGGTGAATGGAAGAAATGCACCTGAATCGGCGCGGCGACCGCCAACGGTGATCGCTGTTCTTGGGTCCCCTCGATCAGTCCGATTATCTATTCCCAGGAAAGAATATCCCTCTCACTTCTCCCGAATCCGAGACCCTGCCGGTTACGCAGACATCTGGCAGCTCTTACGCCACGGCGCTGGCCAGTGGGCTGGCCGGCTTGCTACTCTGCTGCGACCGGCTGACACGCGTCGACGCGTCGCTCGAGGACCAGGGACGGATGGAAAAGGTCTTCAAGAAACTCACGCGTGGGAACATCATCGATAACAAGTTCGTGATGGCTCACACGTGGTTCACTGAGAATTTCAGCCAGAAAGTGTGGCTTGAGTTCGAAAACGGCACCATGCAATCCGAGGGGCCTGGTCGTTTTGACGTACCAGATGGCTGGACAGATGATATATACAGGCCGGCTCCCATTAGCCTGATGAAGGATATGAAGGCAGACGATTAGCGCGTAGGCGATGCTGGGTAGGAACGATGGCGACGGAATAAGTTGCGAACAATGTAAGAAGTTTGAAAGACTTTGTGTTGGTATGCCATACAATGGCATATACTTGGCAACTTACGACGGGTACCTTGACTTTTGCTGGCTCAATATTTTAGCTGGAGACATGTAGTGGTAGGTGCGCAGATGTGGGACGACGAAGTTGACTGACGCGACCTATCGTGGCTGACCAGGCTACGTATTACCATATAGAGCGCAGTTGCCCAGCAGATGAGTGATCGGATGGTATTTAGTAAGGACAGACTGTAGCAAGTCCGCAGCGGGACAGAAATCGTTTCTGAAAACGAACAAAAACAATAACTAGGAAAACGGCAGTGTATTAATGCAGCATGATGCGGCGCAGTAGTCGTCTCCTACGATCATGACGAGTCTCACATGAGGGGAGTTGCTTATGTCGATATGTAATTGCTTCGTCCATTTACGGAGTTTTCCGAGCTCGTTGAGCACATTGTCGATGAGAGTCAAGAAGTGGATGAAAAGAAAAGTAGTGAGTCTCTCAGCCAGCTGTACTGCAGCATTTTTCAACATCTAATACCACCATTTTGACAAAATGCCATACCGGGAGCTCATTGCTATCAAAAAGCTATTGAAATTTCTCTTCTGCATCAAATAATTTCCTAGTACCACTAGCTAAATTGAACGGTGTGTGGGACTGTTTTTGAGGGTAAGGGAGCTCTGTGAACAGTATGTAGCGACCTGGATCTGGATTTGATGACGTTTGGGCTATTTTAGGCTGGTATCGTGAGGCACGGGCTGTGAGGACATCACTACCTTGGCTTAGTAGCAGTTGGTTTCCACGCAAGGGTTGATATCAAGAACAAATTTCGACTTATTTTTTTGGCCAACCGTGTGAAATGATATTACTCAATCGAACGTTTCCCGTTACCTTCCCGTGTCTGTAGTTCTCGTATTCCATCAGCCGCCTGCCGCGCCAGGCCTCTTACACCCTCCTCAACCTCGTGGTCCGCCGCATACTGCTCCAGCCTCCTGCGCCAAAACGTCCATCGTGATGGCGATATGTTATCGGTGTTGCGCCAAACTTTAGGCAAGCGTTTATCACGCAAGCTGAGATCGAGCTGCTCTCCATCCACACCGTCGTCACCGCCGCGCAGAGACCTGTGCATGAAGTCGCCAGCTAGAAGCACCCAGACGGCAGCAATGGTGGCGTTCGTGCTGGCCATGACGGCAACGGGCGTGTCCGGATAGCTGCCAGATCTGCCGCCCCAGGCGCAGCCCTCGGTAGATTCGCACGCTTCCATCAACGCCAATCGGCCGTACCAAGAAAAGTCGGCGGTAGCGCTTCCTGTGATTCGGGCGACAAAAGCGTTGACGTTGATCCAGGCGCGGCGCTCGGGTAGTGTCCAGCCAGCGCCGCAGCCGCAGCAATCATTCCAGGCCTCGTTAGTGGACGGACCGAGCATACTGAGGTTGCTCCATAGCGTGCCGCTTTCCCAGATCCAGTCGCGCTGCAGGGCGATGGTCATCCTGCTTGGTGGAGGCGGATCCGGCCTAGCTTTCAGGGCTTGGACGAGACGCAGTAGCTTCTCTTGATATCTGGCCTCATCCGTCCAGGACATGCGCTTGGAGGCGTGTAGAATAGCGTAATATAGGTCCCAAAGCAGGCATTCGGTGCTGGGGTGCTGCTCTCCATCGACCTGCGGCGGCTCGGGAAAGTCTTCCTCTGGACCCCACAACTCAAGCGCCTCCTCTGGGGAGAGAAACCCGCGCTGGTGCCGTGCGGTCATCTCGGATTCGTAGTACTGGCGACCGTTGTTAGCTGTGGTGTAAGTTTCATCTATTGGGTCGGCGATCCGGGCAACAGCCTCCGCAAGGCTAATGCAGCCGGCTATGTAGGCGTCGATGTGGGTTGTGTCACCAGTAAACCACCTCCTCTCGTCAGCCATCGCGTCAATCTTGGCTGCTTCTGACACGTCTGGATTATTGACGATGTCATCTATGCGTTTCGCATCCTGCTTTTCCAGCTCGCGCTGCCTCTCGACATGTTCGGGGATATCGTAGGTGAAGGCGTCGCAGAGGCCCTCTCCGTTGCTGTCGGGGAATAGCTCGTCCATCAGCAAAGAGTTATGTTTGGTAGAGGACGCTGCCGTGTTTGCTAGAACAAGAGCTGAAGAAATCTCCCCATCCGCATCGACGTGGCTGCTACTTATAACCTTCACGTTTGCGGTGGATGCTGCATCAACTGTACTGGTCTGATGGTTTGTGCGATCGGCGTGAGTCAAAAAGGGTCAAGGGGGCAGTGTCCTCCCTGCCACGGTTTAAATCCATGCCGCACCCACTGAAGTATCATGGGAGGATGAGGGGTGTAGTTCTGATGAGGAAACGACAGTCATCGATCTCGGTTAGCCCTACGTGGTAGGGTTGATCCTTTAACGATGGACCCTTGCTTGACTAATCGTCCTACTGTGGCGTGACGGCCTTGTCAAGTCTTGACGGGAATGTCAATTTGCGAGAATATAGGATACCTGCCTACCAGCAAGTATGTCTCCCGCGCTCATGCGTGTCATCATTCAGCAACGGTGACATCCGTACGGTGGCTGTGATGAGGAATCAGTCCATTCGTGATGACGTTGTGATGCGCATGTGCTGCTTGCGTAGAACGATTGTTACCGCCAGGGAGAGCCCAGCGGACATCTGCAGAATCACCACCAATTAGGTACAAGGTAATACGACCAATATACGTGGCCTACTTTACCACGGATGGTGTATGCCCAACCAGCAGACGCTCGTAGCGGAGGAAAGCCCTTTGCTCTTACGCGCTTGCATATAGAAAATGTACCGCGTCTTCCGCCCACATTCCCACCCCTGTGAAGAGGCAGCTTAATGGCTGAGGGTCAGGTGACTTTTTGCCCCTGATGAAATACCTTCTTACTGTACTAGTTGCGCGGCTTAATTCTCGATGTCAAGGAGTGAGGGGATTTAAAGGGCCACCGGGTGCTATCATCGATGTTTTCGGTACTGCCACCTGCGTATTGTCGGCAAATTGCACGTGGCTTAATTAGATATCGAACACGCATAGAATGGGAGGAGACGCGACATGACATATTATCGCATAGCATCATTAAAGTACGCCAGCGACGGCCACCATACAATGAAAACGGATTCAATGTCCAATGATAAAGAAGCATACCCGTCGGACAAGTTCAGAGCTAGGAAAAATGCCGAGGCCCTCGTCGTGTGCAAATCCAATCGCAGACAAAGTATCACTCCTTAGCAGAAAAATTTTCGGGTCTCGCCGCGTAGCATCGTCTACTAAGCAGTCAGCTAAATACTTGATTTATATAAAGCACAACTTGACTCTGTTCGGCTTTGATAGTTGGGCAGCCGGCGGCAACCGAAGCAAGCACCTGTCCGGGGAAACTGCGCTGCCCAAGGATAGAAGGAGAAGAAGGAATAAAATGAATGAAATGCATTTAACGATCAGACACACAGCTGAAGTCTCAGAACTCTAGCGCATCGGGCTCGTGCTGACAGGCAGTGCAGACAGGCAGTGTAGATAGCAGTTCGATGTGAATGCAATCACTTGCTTCACATCACAATGTATAGTCACATCTTTTCTCGAAATAATTCTGCTCATGCCAAGAATGATCAAAGCAAAAAAAAGGGCTGGACCATCCAAGATTGTCGAAACGGGCCGCGGATGCCCATAAAAGAAATTCCCCGCGCCCGCTCACTGCGGCCATTTTCAGGCAAAATTGGATTTGAATTTTCCTTTGGAGAGCTGGATGGAAAAAAAAAAAAAAATCCTTTTCAGTTTCAGAATACTGTCGCATCAGCGAGCATACCTATGCGTACAAAGTTTGGTCCAGCCCTCTGCAGCCTGCAAGCAATAATCCACCTGGAAGGAAAGTGGCGAGCCAACCCCTGCCTAGTAGCTCTGCAGCAAACCATCTCGCAAGCCGCTGTAATATTCGCAGGCTGTAGCAAAACAACCAACGTGCAGGGGTAGGGTAGGGTTACGGCGACTGCAACGCTGTGCGGCCTTGATATACATGCTACCCACTGTACCTTAGGTAGTACCTGTGTACTGTATTTATTTTTATACGCTTCTTCAGACGTAGGCGAGGCTGGGTTCAAGGCAAGGAGGCTGGCTACCAGCCAGCCAACCCTTTCATTTTTTAGGTAGACGAATCCATGAGGTAGCCAGCAAGATGCTGCTCCCTCAACCCGTCTCATCCGCTCTAACTTTCCTTTTGCGGCTCCTATTTGGCATCCCTTTGTGCGATGTGTATCTGTCGCCCACGAGCCCGCTAGCCGTGCTGGATCCTCTTAGGGTGGAACCTGTCCGTTGGTTAAGTATCCAGCTCTCGATAATGCAACATTGCATGGTTGATGGCGCCGACAAGACAAGGAGAGGCGAGGAGAACAAATAAGTTCAGATACGTATTGTAACTAATTGTCGAGGTCAAGCGAATGCTACCGAAATGCTGCCAGGGAACAAGGGGCCCAGCATGGCACACAAGCTTCCATCGTTTCGAGTCGTCTGTTGTGCCTCATATCTTTTAGCCCCTGGCGGCGAATGTGTGTACCTTGTACAGTGCGCCAGCGCCGACATATACGGAGCGAAACTAGCTCGGCTTCGACGGTGCCGTTTGACGTTGCCCGAGACAGCGTCGGATTCGAAGACCTTGCGCAGTCGCGCAATACTTAGATTTACTTCTCAGTGGCTGGTTCAGCTAATAAAGTAGTTGTAGCACTGATCAGAGCTATCCTCATAAGCTTATCGCTCGTTGTGGCCGGCGCCAAAAAGGTATAAAATTTATCGTCAATTAGTGTCGCACGACCTACTACTAAGGTACAGTACCAGGCTCCGGGAACGTACCAGCTAGTACTGTACTCAGCTGCTATACATGGGCACGCCGCCTTACAGTCGCCAAAAAATACTGCTGCTTCACTACATAGTTTACTACTATAGTCGAGTCGGCAGTTCTTTACTTTTTACCACCCCTTGGCCGCCAACCACATGAGGACGTTCGCATCTTAGGTGGCACCTTTGCCATCTACATACGAGCGTCAAGTCCTATATTGAGAACACTCCATGGTGAGTGGTTACTTGGCCGGTACCGGTAGCTTCACGCTGGCCCAACGCTAGTCAGCGGTCCAACTCGAGTCTCAGCGAATTGGTTCCTTGCATACAGAAATACAGAAATGGACTACTTAGTCCATTTTAAAGACAGCATTCACCATCCCAAGGTCGCATGCACGGATGAACAGCCAGTCGCTGCTCGACCAAACTATAGAAAAAGTGGCTTTTTCGTGCCGAGATTACTGTGTTCTATAGTACCCTACAGTAATGTATGGCTAACAGGAGGTATCTGCTACCTGTGCTGAGATGTCTGCCGCGCTTTTTTTATCCACCGCATGAGTACCTACTTGTATGTACTCCCCTAATTTCCTACCTAATCGTAGTTAGTTGTCCACCAATTGGCGGTCTATAAATCGGCGCACTGTGTACATGCGAGCGCACAGTGCAGCCACATCACTGCTGGCGGCGCACATCCCCGTTCCCAACGAGTTGGTGGCTCATAAACCTTGCTTCCCTCGTCACAGCCGCCTTTGCTCCTCTCCTCTCTTTTCTTTTCCCTTTGAGCAGCAACTCGCGACGACTCGGGCTGCCCGCTGTTTCCGGGCCAGATATTTTGTCGCCCTCCAAATCCTCACTTTTCTCATTGAATCATTCCGTATCGGACAGTGTATATCTCATCGCCTTCCGCAGCTACCACCTTTATCAGTTGCCACCACCATATGCGCCCGCTTATGCTCATCCACGCCCTGCTACCCCTCCATAGGCATACCGAGAGCGCAATTTTACCCCCCGCTATCGGTTTTCTCCCACCAAAACGCCGCCGCTCCATGTGCCCTACGAGCTGATCATCAACCAACGGTCTCCTGTTACTGCGAGGAATAGACAAAGCGAAAACAAAGGGGCGGGCAAAAACCAGTCCCAACTACTGTAACATCCATCGTTGTTACTCACTTCGCGTAGCGACTTTTGCCATGGTTATGGACGACTCTGCCGCTAGGCCATCGCGCTCTGCCTCTGCCATGACTTCAACATCCCCTACTAGTGCTGCGCCGGCTACTTCGACCCCCGTAAAGCCCGCCGCCGACGACTCTGGTGAGAAGAAGAAAAATCCCGCCCACACGTCGAATATTATCCTCTACACCTCACGTTCAAAGCAGCGCTGTGTGCTGAATTTTGACCCGCCCTAAGATAGCCTCATTTTATTCATATTTTCTAAATTCACGGCTAACCAGTTGACTATTCCTCTACAATTAGCTTCCAATACCCCTGCGAACCAAAAGCCAACGCCACCGACCTTTCCCGCACCAAAAACGGACAAGCCACGACCTCATGTTTGCGCAACCTGTCAGCGCTCCTTTGCGCGCCTTGAGCACCTCAAACGACACGAGCGTTCTCACACCAAAGAGAAGCCCTTTGAGTGCCCAGAGTGTCAGCGATGTTTTGCTCGACGGGACCTTCTGCTGCGTCACCAGCAAAAGCTTCACCAAACCACGACGCCCTCGGCACGTCCCCGTAACCGTCGCGAGTCCACCAGCGCCGCCACGCCTGCCCAAGCTCGGCGCAAGAATAGCATAGCAGGACCCAGTGCTGGCGGCAATATCACCAGCACCAACTCTTCCAGCGCCACGGCTACTACCCAAGGCAACACGCACATGCGACCTCGAGCCAACACTATAAGTCATGTCGACGGCTCCGCTATGCAGCTACTGGCGTCCGCCAACGTCGCAGTCGGTCGAAGCATGCACGGTGGCGGCGTCGGCGGAAGTCACCATAATAGACACCCGTCATTGATAGGCCTTCCCCTCCACAATTTTGATTATGGTGGCATGCCGCCGGCTTTCAGTCAGCGGGGCATACAGTTGAGCATGTCCAAACTGGACACCAGTACCAATGCGGAGGTAGAGCCTGCCTTGCGAACTGCGCCAAATCTCGGCCCTGGTGGCTCAGAATATGATTTCGATAATTTCGTCTTTGGTCATAATTCCACGATAAACCCAAACGCACTACATTTCAGCGATTCTCCGCAATCCATGAACGTCGATCAGCAGTCGCCATTCAGCTCCTCCATCAACGACCTTTCCTCGTGCCCGCCCTTCGACGATAATCTCGACTGGGTTGCTGGATTCGAGCATCAGATGACATTTCAGAACAATGAAAATGTGATCGACGGATCGAGCCCGTCGGCGATTAGCACGACGAGCCAGAGTGGGATAAGCGATGTGATGGTAGACGGTTCAAACCATCGTACCGCAGCCGGTTCCACCACCATGTGGCAGACCTCTGTCATGGGGCCTCCACACATGTCGACGAACCCTTTTGCGATGGATCTGAATGGGTCAGTTTTTCCGGACCTCCTCAACGGAGCCCCTGTATCACCTCAGCCAGCTTCTCAAAAGATCAATGACTCCTACCTGTCCACGCCTCATTCGCAGAGTTCCATAAGCACCGCTCCCGTCGTAACGGGGCATTACCCGCAAAGCATAAACATCTCCCAAAGCTTCCACGCCGGCCCGGACCCTACGCACCCCACCGCTGCTGCTGGGAACCACGGCGCCTCGCCCGTAACAACCCTTACAGATGCTACCAGGACAGCCATTGTGAACATACTCTCCAAATCCCAATCCTTTGGTCGTAAAACTATCCTCAAGACTGCGTCCCCCGCCCCCACTGGCCAGTCGAGTGAGCACAAGCTACCCAGCACTGAGGACCTGCAGCGCTATGTCGCCGCTTACTTGAACCATTTCCACCCTCATCTACCTTTCTTGCATGTACCCACCCTCAACATGGACATGTCCCAGCCTGTGCTCGATGAAGAAGAAGGCGCCCATGGAGGCAGAGGATGCCTAGTCCTGGCTACTGCCATGATTGGAGCCCTGTATGAAAGAGATTTTGAAGTTTCCAAACATCTGTTCGAGTTGTCTAAGAGAATGGTATTCTATTTCCTGCAGGACCGGCGACAACAGGAAATGAGCCGCGCCGACGCGCGAAGGAACACGCCATCCAGGGACGGTTCTCAGCCGAGCGACGACGGCTCTGATACCCCAGTCTGGCTTGTTCAAACTATGCTTCTCAACGTGTCATATGGTCATAACGTCAAGGACAAGATTGCCACCGATGTCGCCTCGATGCAGATTTCGTCCCTGGTCGGTCTCGCTCAGGGAGCACAGCTCGCTAAACCTATACCCTTGCGCGTCCCAGAATTTTCCGATATACACATAATACCGGATGGTGACGGCAGCTGGGAGCTGAAGAAGGCTCAGCTGCAAGATCAGCAGTGGCTCGAGTGGAAGCGGATGGAGGAACGGAAACGAACTTTATATTCAGTGTTCCTTGTCTCCAGTCTGCTGGTTACGGCCTACAATCACGCACCAGCTCTCACGAATTCCGAAATCTTGGTCGACCTCCCCTGCGACGAAGAGTTCTACACCTCGCCATCCAGCGCTGACTTTTTTGCCCGAGGCGGAGTTCGCGGTGCGGCTCACAATACTCGACCTTTTCGAGAGGCGCTGTCCGAGCTTCTGCACTCGTCGAGCGCAGGTCAGCACCAGGAAGGCCTCGGAAATCAGCTAGCGGCTTTGCTTAACTCGACATCTAAAGACAACGGTAAACCTAAGGACGAAAATCTGAGCCCTAGCTCATTTGGGCTGTTGATGCTCATCTATGCGCTCCATAACTACATCTGGGAGACACGGCAACGACATCAAGCTCAAATCTGGACGAACGAAGAGACGGAACGCATGCATCGGCATATCGAGCCTGCTTTGTCCGCCTGGCAGGTGGCGTGGTCTAGAAACCCCCGACACTGCGTGGAGCGGCCAAACCCGTACGGACTTGGTCCTCTATGTGCTGATTCTATACCGTTACTCGACTTAGCATACATTCGACTGTTCGTGAACCTTTCACGTGCGAAGGAGCGCTTTTGGGCACGGGATTGGGTGGGTATGGCGCACGAAATTGCCCGTGGTAGTCAGATTTTTGAGAACGCGGCGCGAGAACGAGGAGATGGGAAAACTCCTGCCATTATGTCGCTAAATGCGGATGGGGACCGTCGTGATGCTTCATCTCTGTCTGTTGACTTTGTCAGAATCAACGGGTCAGCCGACGAGGCAGATGCGCCGGAACGCGTGACGTGCAGACGGGAAAAGCACCTAAGAAAAGCGTCCTTCTTCGCGGCCGACTCTCTTGCTATGGCCGACCAGCTCGGCCTGTCAGTAGCTGATCTCTGGGGCGGCGAGATCACATTGCAGTCTGCCATGTGCGCCTTTGACTGCCTACAGGTGCTAGCAGAATGGGTCGCCACGCTCCAAGACCGAGTCGGACCATACCTGGGCATCGTCGGGCACGATGAGATCGATTTCGGACAGATGCCAGCCCTCATGATGCTCGAAGAGGACGACGTGAAGCTGTTGGATAAGGTCAAAAACATCATCGAGGCATTTGAGGCCAAGGCCAAGGCCAAGTTTGCGGCCGCGGGGCTGGACCATGACTTCACGATCAATGAGATTGGCGGCTATGTCCCGAAGCTCCTCCGTCTTTTCGGGACCATGCTGCGAAACGCTGGCGTGTGGCAGGTATATCAGATCTTGTCGCAGTGCTTGGAGTCTCAGGCAGACCACGCGCGCAGCCGGGCCCAACGATCCACCTCGATGCCAATGACGGAATGATGGCCAAAAAATTCCCTGAATTCGCGTGTTCTTCTCCACGACCCTCTAGTTCAATTGAATTTTTTCTCGTCTTATGTTTTTATTACAAATCCAAAGACTTCATATACCAGAGTATGGGCGGTCATATGCCGAAGACGCAAGTTGTAACAGCCGCCGCGTCCTCGGTGGCGACGACTCAGTCGGAGAAGCAAGGATTTGTTTGCCCAGCGCAGCGATGGATATAGCTATATCGTTTGAAAAATTATTTAACGAGTACAATTTCTTTTTCCTTCTTCTTTCGAAAGGCCTCTACATCGTTATTGCAGGCTTAGTTGGACCGGTTCGGGCGATGTGTTAAGACCAAATGGTCACCACTGCTGGCGCTTGCAAACTCCTTCGTGAGTCATACGCAGTGATATGTTATTGATAAAAATCTTAGGGTCTATGGGAAGACTATGTGGATGCCTTCGCTTTGAATTGTATTCTTCATTCCGCTTTCTCTCCTAGAAATGGTAGCTAGGCGTGTTCCAAATCGTACATAATGGCTAGTTTTACCTATTTCTGGCTCATATCGTCTTCGCGGTTATGAATAAACGGATATTTACGCATTTCTGCATGTAGTATGCAGGATGAGTGGGCGGTAACGGTAACCAAAAAAAAAAAGGTATTTTGATGTTAATGAGTGACTACGTGAGTCACACCTTAGCCCGGGACTTGCGGCAAGTGCAATGCCACCTCCGAACCTACTATTTAACTACATCTTTGAGAAATTTACACAATCTAATTGTAATACGTGGTTTACTCCCTCCTCTACCTGCCCATCGGTCTTTATCCTCGGAGTTTTACAGTCCGTTAATGGCCCACCATGACAGCTTTTACGTATGGATATCAGCTGGCAAAGTGGTGCACCTCCCCGGGAGCCTGTCTCGCCGCCGCGCCACACGAGATCTCCGGCCTCTCCACCTCCGCCGTCGTCTTTCGCGACGACAAGATCCTGCTTCTCCGCCGCGCCGAGACAGACACCCGCGCAAGCCGCTGGGAGATTCCCGGCGGGGCGGCGGACACGGGCGCCGACACGACGCTGCTGCACGCCTGTGCGCGCGAGTTGTGGGAGGAGACAGGCCTCGTGGCGCGGCGCTTTGTGCGGCGCGTGACGGACGGGAGAGCGGCCGGCGGCGACGTGGTGTTGTTCGAGAATGCGAGCGGCACGAGGAGATATGGAAATGTTGCGTTTGAGGTGGAAGTTGAGGAGATGCGAGCGATCAGGCTTGACCCGGCAGAGCATCAGGCCTGGGTATGGGTGACGGAGGAGGAGGTCGGCAGGGGGACGGCGGGCGGTGTGGCGCTGCCGCTCGCCTGGGATCATTTGCGTGATACTATTATGGAGGCGTTTCGTATCAGGAGGGCGGAGAGCAAGGCAGGGACTAAGAAGGATGGAGAGAAAGAAAGGTTACAGGATGGTTGTAGGTGATGTAACATGTCGGGCTTAGGTACTTTCTTCATATCACCAACTTCGTTCACCATGGTTATCTTCGTACATACATAGTCATCCACGTAGGCTTCTCAGAACCCTGGTCCCGTCACCTTCCGGTTCCTCCATCATTAGACTTATTAGCTGCGCCTTTTGACGGTGCGCGTCCGGATCTCCGTACTCTAGCTGCGTGCCTGGCGGCTCCCTTGCCTCTTTATCCTCCTCCTCGACGTCCGCCTCGGTAGAGCGCAGAGGCTGCTGTGCCAGCTGGCCGTTGCCGATGCTGCTCGCGTTAGAGGCGTTGCTCGTCGCGCGGCCGAGGATGCGTCGTCGGCGCAAGCGCGGACCTGCGCTCGTCTTCGTCGACAGGATGTCTGTATCGATAGTTTGGCAGGCGGTCGCAGTGTCTAGCAAGGTAGTGATCTTGGACGTAAGCCGTTGTCTTTGCTCGGCTCGAGCTACCCGCTGAGTATCGTCTCTGTCGTGCGTAGGTGAGACCGCATGTATTTTTAGTGGAACAGACAGCGGTCTGGGACGTATATGCGTATTCTCAGAGCTTTTCGTTGGGTCAGACTTGTGTCGTGGTAAGTGAGGGTCTCCAGCCGCCTTGGTTGGAGAGCACGACTTGTTAGCAAACTCTGATGATAATTTTGATGACGGAGCGGCTCCTTGTGTAAGCGCAGTAGCGGCGGTCTCATGCATGGGCTCATCGACAAAATCAGTCTTTGTAGTGGATTCTTGTTGCGTCTGTCGCGTTGACATGGTCTTTTTTAGCCTATCCCGGTCAATCGCAACTGCGTTTACCATAGCTCCTGATGGCGATCTGGACACCAACTTTGACATCGTCGCAGTCTTTTCATGGGCGCATGGTCCTAATGTGTAATGTTGTTTGAGATGCGGGAATATGAAATCCTCGACCGGTGCCTTGAAACCCGCCACGATACACTCCCATAGCCACTCGGCCGAAACGACGGGGATGCCCCATTGTAAGGCATATCGTAGTTTATCTTTTCGTATCGAGTCGATTGAGCGACAGACTAGAATATTCGTATCTTTGTGGAAGTTTTCTTCAAATGTTGCCCCTATTTGCTTTATGCTTCTTGCCACCTGATTCAGTTCCAGCCCCGTGAACGCGGAGCTGCAAATTTTTAGGCACTCGAAGCCCGGTATCGGAAAGCATGGAAATGGTCGTCCAAGTACGTGATCGTCAGGGTGGCAGAATTGCTTGTTCTGCAAGCATTTTTCGATATAGAATTCAGTGACCATGTGTAAATTGTCATGCAATTCTGGGGAAGGGTGGGTGTCAGAATGAGAGTTCTGCGGGACAATAAGAAATCTCCGGTAGGGCTGCGCCGACGGAAGAAGAGTATCTGCTAGAGTCGGCACGGACCTCCCATCAAGCGACGATATTGTCTGGTCTAATACGGCGGCTCGCCCGGCCGGGAAGCCCCATATGCAGAAAATGCAGTTGATGAAGATACCCCCGGGCTGTATAGCTGGTGGCTCTTGTTGCAGGCTGCGTTCCTGGTAGGCTGGGTCTTGGCTCCCAGATCTTTGTTCCGAGTCCGATAGTCCCAGTATATTATTCCAAAGAATGTCTCTTTGGGAATTCAGCTTCACACTGGCAGTTTTGCGCAATTTTCGTGTCCCTTTATCATCTACCGTTGTCGAACCTGAAGACTTGGAGCGCTTGCCGTGTGAATGACGACTATATGACATCTCCCTGAACCACGCGTCGGCCCCTTGCTTCTCAAGGGGCAGAAGAGGGTCGAACTTCGACTCGTCGAGCATCATCCCGCGCTCAATGCTCTGATCAAGCCAGGCGATAGTCACTGTGCGCACGTCCCAGCGCTTGGCCGCGGCGAACTTTTTGCCTTCGGGTACACTGACAATCAGATGGGAGCATTTTGCCGACAGTTCACTGGTGTAGCGCGCGCCGTTGGACATTATGCGTTCAGCGATCTCGTCTCTAGAGTCGCCAAAGCCTGTTAAGCATACGAGAAGTGATGCTTCAGATTCGCGTCCACACCTATCAAGGGGCCGTAGTCGGTATTCTGCTTCGAGAGCTCGGAGGTCAATGTCGTCGTCATATTTCCACAGTTCTGATATCTTATCAATCCAGGTAGCGTCCATGGCTAGAACGTCGGGTCGGCGGTACGCGACATGGCGATATTTTGGCGTGTCATAGTCGCCGACGATCAAATGCGTTACATCGCGGGTGAGGTCGTACAAGTGTGTGCCGCCTAGCTGGATAATCTTTTGGTGCAGGTCTGTCTGGGGTGAAATTGATATCAGCACAAAAGCAAAGAATGTCGTCCATGTTGGGTGAGCACCCTACCCGTCGCTCGATAGGAATGCTGGTACAGCAGACGATGATGCCCCGGAGTGGCTGAGTTGGGTCAAATACGTAGCTATCGTACGTAACAAACATGCCGCCTGCCTCTCAGAGAGAAGTAGTGCATAAATATTTCAAATTGTTATAGGTGCTGCGCGTGACGACAGACGCGTTTAGGCTGTGATCCTGAGTGACAGGATTACAGCCAGGCTGGTGACTCTAGTACGATTTGTTAGCGTAATAGGTGGAGAAAATACTAAAGTACTAAACAACCCTATAAAATGACCTATTTCTATACTTTTTTTCACCGCCTTTATCCCTATATCGTCACTTAGTGAATTTTTTATATAAGGAATGCTATATAAAGCGTTTTAAAGCCTACTAAAATGCTAATAGATATATAATCGACCTAGTCTTCCTAATTAAGCCGCCTAATTAGATTAGTTATTTAATAGAAGCTATTAGAAACACTATACTAGCTATCCCTATTGCTTAAGGCAAAGAGAGATAGCTATCTTTAAGGTTATAAGAAGTAGCTTTTAATGCCTATTTTTAAGGATATTCGTGATAACCTTACGGCTCGCTAGCCTACTCGGCTATAGAATTTAGAAGGCCTATAGGCGAAATACTAGGACATTCAGAGGCTCTAGGTCATATTCCTTAAGGTAGAGCAGCTATTAGGATTATTATTAGATAATAAGGCTAGCACGATATTAATTAGCGATGTTAATAAGGAGCGAATTATATTAGTATATCTAAAATTAGGCGTATAGGTTATAGTAATAGGGATGCCCTATAGCGATAGGATAACCCTCGATTCGTATAGAGAATTATTCGCCGCTAAGGCCGCTAGAGGCTAGCACATTTGGCTAGCTCGTGTAAGCTAATTAGAGGCCTCCTAGGTCTCTAAGGGCTCCTAGGTCTCTAAAGCTGCTAGCGAGCATACGCCTAACGCTAGCGAATTCGCCCTGTTTAAGGGTATCGATCGTAAGGAGGCTAAAGCGGCTGCTAAAGAGAGTAATAGTGATGCCACGCTAGATAACCTATGCCCTATGCTCGAGTAGGGCTCTTAGCCGGCGAGGGCTATGCTATTACGAGCTTCTTCCTTAGGGCATACGTCTTAGAGCGTATCACGTAGGCGAAGAGGCAGGGCGTATTTGCCTTAAGGCTCCTATAATTCGCCTAGTCAGTCACCTCTTATAGGCTTAAATTTAGCGATAATCGATAGAGGTTTAACCTTAAAAACTTATATTTATCGTCATGAAGTTCCTAGCGCAATTACTATCTAGGAAGCCGTTAGTAATTGCTAAAATCTATATCTAGAGGTAGCTATAGATAAGATTATTTAAATAGTATACCTATTAGGCAAAGAACCTATAAATTTAGTGATCTAGAACACCTTAAGGGAGAAGGAGATAAAAATATAGTTTATTAATAGCGTTCTTAGCCGTAATAGTTAATTATATAAGTTAATAACCCTACTTTCGCTTATAGGAAGCTAGTGATAGCTATATTTTTCTTTATTAGCCTTCTCGCCTCCTAGGCATCGCTATTCGCTCCCTTTGCCTCTCTATAGCCTTATAATCCTGCTAAAGCTCCTCTACGATGATATCTCTTATTTCCTAGGCTCGCCGCCCCTAAATTCGATAAGGAAGCCGGTGGCGAGCCTAGTTAAAAGCCTGTATTTCTTATAGCAACATCATAGCCTCATCCTTAGCCCACTAGGCCTTAGGAACAACCCCCTTAAGCCTTATAAAGTTAAATAACCCTATTATAGCGTATATAAAATCAACCTAGTTATTAAAGCTATATTCTAGCGGGCTAGAGCGAATTATCTTCTATTTCCTCTTATAGCGCCTAAATACATACTCTATGATGACCTAAAGCTAGCAATACTATAAGTTATATAATTCCTACCTATTCTATAGCCTCCTTAGTGTATCCCTCTAGTCCTATAGGTAATATCTAATCCTTAAATATAGTAATAGGATACTAGATCATAAGCTAAAGCTAGCGTCATAGAGATATAGCCTATCTTAAGGTATCTTAAAGTAATTCTACATCGCCTTTAGTAGCAAAGTTACGTTAGAAAACGATCCCTTAGCACTAGCGAGTACATAGGAGAATAGGCCCTTAAGAGTCACTGCCGTAAGCACATTCTATAAGATAACGCCACGCTAATCGCAATAACGCCGCTAGTCCCTCGCTAGAATATGTGCCTATATATGTGTGCTATTAATAGCACTAATTACACTACTAAATAGGCGGAATTTCTAATAAAGTTCGATATTAGTAGTAAGGTAATCCTATAGTAGAAGAGTTATAAAGACTATATATAGCTTCCTTATAGGTTCTAGCAGCTAGTGCATAATAACTAATATATAAGACTAGCTAATAAGGAACCTTAATATAGTGTTTCTTTAAGGCTCTCTATAGGCATAAATCTATATAAAGACTATAACCTTTAGCGTTATTAAAAGTCACTGCGAAGTAGCCGCTATACTGTTATTCTATAGCTACGAACAAAGGCGCTAGAATACAGCTTTTGGCATTTGAAATAGGGCCTTAAATTTAAAGTCCTTAAGGGAATTTAGCAGCGAATTCGCTAGCGAATTAGCCCCTCTTATACTAGCATTTTAGGGCGGCGATTTAGGTAAATAATCCCTTATTAGCTGCTAATTAATTCGCTCTTCGTTATACTTATTATTAGCAGCCTTATTAGCCTTAGCAGCCTTAATCGCGATAGCCTCCCTAAACTAGGACTCGTCGAATAGGCTCGCTATTACCTTAGAATTATCGAATTGTCCTACTAGGACGTCTAAGTACCCTGTTTTTATAGGAGGATTAAGTCATCGGCTAACATACAAAGAAATAGGTAGAAAATCGTATACTATGCCTCTTATGGCTCGTCTAAATACCCCTATAAGCGCGGTACATTCGTAACTAGGATGTTGTAGAATTGTGCAATGATGACTTAGAATTAGTGGTAAATCCCTACTAATTATAGTAAAGTCGGCAAATTATGCAGACACGAGCGTTCCGAGTCAGCCAGAGTCACTAGTTCGGCATTTTGAGTCACTCAAGATCAGGGCCTTAGGCTGTCATCGCGAGTAAGTGACTTGGTAGTGTTATAAACGACACTACGTGGGGCTAGTCTGTGGCGGGCGCACTGCGAAGCCATAGTCCTGGTACAACACTAGGAAGAAAGTCACGTGATGGATCATTAGATCATTAAAATGATCCGTCGACAAAGGATCATTGCAGAATATAAATAATCTAAATAATCTAAGGGATAGTAGAGAACTAGATAAGTATATAAGGAATAGAGATTCTAGTAGCTAGGCAGTCTAGATCTCTACTAATTAATCTAAGTAATAGTTTTACTATTAGGAATAACTTCCTAACGGTACTTACTACGTACTACAATAAACCGACTTATTAAGTATTAAGCCTACTTATATTTGCCTAACTTACTTCCTAAGAAATAGACCCTTCTATAACTTAGAATAAGCCACTATTATATTTTAATTAGTCCTATTTAGTAAGTTATTTAAAACCTTAAGTAGTACTAACCTTTACGATGTCTACTATAAACAGCAACACTACTACCCTAGCCTAAGTTATTGCGGCATAAGCCGAAACTATTAAGGAAATAAAACAATAGATAGAACATCTTATAAAATAGCTAGAGGAACTTAAAACTAACAAAGGAAAGAATAACCACAGCCGACCTAAGTTCCCTAAGCTAGAGAGCTATAATAGAACTAAAGGCGACATTAGGACCTTCTTAACCTAAGCTAAAGCCTACCTTAAGGTTAATAACAGTTTTAACACGGCTAAGAATTAAATTCTCTACATTAGAAACCTTCTAATAGGCAAGGCATTAGAATGGTAGGAGCCAACCCTTAGAGACTATCTTGATAATAGTCCTGCGAATTAGAAAATAGAAACCGATAAAGCTTTTAAGGACTATAAGAAGTTTGAACAACTCCTAAAAAACACCTTTAGCGACCTAGACGAATTGCGTACCGCGACTCGCAAACTTAAGTCACTTAAACAAACTAGATCTGCTTAGCACTACGCACGAGAATTCTAGCGGATCGCTACTAAACTTAAATAGGATGACGATAGCTAGATAAAACTATTCTATGACGGACTATATGAAGATGTAAAGGATAAAATCTTAAAGCAGGATCGACCTAGAACTATTAAGGTATTTATCGTAAACGCTATTAAGATCGATAATCAGAATTATGCCTGACGACTTAAACGCGGCGGAAAATAAAATAGGTTTTATAGATTTAAGCGTAATCAACCTAACATTAGTAAACGATAAGGAGGATCCACGGCGTATAGAACTCACCTAGGACCTATAGAACTTGACGCTACTTATAAAGAAAAGGGAAAGTGCTATAACTATAGAAAAGCAGGGCACTTTATAAATAAATGCTAAAGCCCTAAGAAATAATAGAAGCCCGTACCTAAAGGACGGAAACTTTAAGCCACTAATAGAGATAAACTACTAACTAGAAACATTAGTATAACTAATAGCGAAGATTACTTCTCTAAACCCGAAAGAAATTACTTCTTAGAGGAAGAATTAGACACGGTCTATGTTAAGAACGAAGATTAGGAACATAGAACTTAACCACTAGAGATCGGATTAATCGACTTATCTAACGCTTACGATCACGTTCTACTCCCGTAAGGACCTAAGCTACTAGAACGTCGTCTAGTCAGTGCACTATTAACTAGCAAAGGGGACCTAGAACCTATTAGAGTCACGATTAGGGGAATAGACATTATAGACCCTTGCGCTTTAATCGTAAGACTGTGCGAAGTAGAAGCACACCCTAATCCGCGACTTCGACTCCTTAGCGCACAACACCTAGCACTTAGCACCTAACATCAAGACCACGCTAGGATCTTATAGGCTTTATGCTTATACGATAATTACAGACGACACCTATAGAAGAAATTAGAATATAGGTGGTTTCTAAAGTTTACACTAGAATAGGGATACGGCCTATTCCTAGAAATAGATCTACGACACTAGACAATCTAGAAACGCAATAAGAACGAACTCGTACTATAGAAGTCTAAGAATAAATGTTATACTAAGGATAATAACGCATACACTATCTAAGCTATGACCTCACGATATAAGGACGGCGGAAATAGTGTTATAGTAAGCAATCCGCTTAGCCTAGATTCGATCGGTACAATAGGCAGGCGATCTAGACGCCGCCCACGCTCCTATGCTCTAAAGGAACCGAGCATTTTTTAAACACTACGAGAGAGGAATTAATAGTTGGGAAAAGGCAGCCGTTAGAGCAACTAAGGCCTTTCTCTTAATAGAGATCTGATCGGTCTCTATGTACCGTAAATATCAGCGGACATAAACATCTTATTATCGATATCACGATAGTAGGAAAAGAAACCTAGGCAATGATAGACAGCGGAGCATAAGGAAACTATATCTCGCTAAATCTTATTAATAGATTTAAATTGCACTAGAAGAATAAAGACAAGCCCTACCGACTTACGACTATAGAAGGAGGCGCAGTGAAGTATAGCTAAGGATAAGT